>JASSUY010033005.1:36831-115285 GCA_032466535.1 Forpus xanthops
TCCCAAGCTAAAAATCCAAAACACAGTGCTACACCAGCTACTGCTTAAAGAAAAATGACTGCTGCTGCTGAACCCATCACAGTAATCTTCTCTAAGAAAATCCCTCTAGCCACATTGGTTTTTACTTTGCAGTCCAAGAACAAATCTATTAAGGCTAATATTCCTATTACTACTTTAGGCTCTGTGCAGCAGTGATTGGTAGGCCATTATTTTTGATGCACCTATCTCTCCTGGTGTTGTTATCAGATGGAACTGATGCCAGCTTCAAAAATGTCTTGAGCAAAGCAATGACCAATTTAGCATGAAACCAACGTTCAGGCCCTTCTGAACAAGGAAGGGGGAAAAGAAAAAGAAAAAAATAGAAGAAAAAGCTAAAAAAACAAGAACACTGAAAAAAATAAAAGCCACCAAAAGAAAATCATTCTTCTACTAGTGTTAACCGCATGCCTGGTGGATCCATGCTGGTAGATGCAATGGTCTTTCTTAAGGGGTAATCACTGTGTTTAAGATAAGAATTCATGGGTTGTAAGGGGTAAAACCTATGTTCCTTTTTGTGTTTAGTTATGTGGTAAGTAGGTATGTGCTATTGTCTAAATTACAAGAACATGCAGACTGCTATCCAGCATGTTATTAACTCCAAGCCCTATGAGCTTTAAAACAGACCCAGGCTCTGGTTTATTTGTTATTCAGATGAATTATATGAAAAACTTGGCTATCTATGCACCTGTCTTTCCCACCAAGATAGGTAGATGATTATGGCTCTGTCATATTAGTCATCATTAGTAACATGCAACACTAAATTAATTCTATTCAGACTGCAAAGTCAAAAGAAATGACAGTTGAGTTTATAAATGACAGAATTAAGGTATTTGTCTGTGCAGGCTTAACTCAATCCTCTTGTGCATGAGCTTTGTGATCCAGCCTTTGATTATATGATCACACAGTGTTTTTCCCACATCTAGTGCCAGGATGGCTACAGCTGTCTTTATAAGCTAGCTAACTGATATTTGCACTCATACTTTCTTAGTGGGTGGTGCCAGGATTATTTATGATATTCCAGTCAGACACTGTAGATGTGTTAAATTCCTTATTATCTGCAGAGAGACTGAGGATGCGGATCACCAGTCCATTTTCAAATAAATTGCATTTTAGGGAGAAAGAGAAAATTAGGGAAAGTTGACAGATTCCCTATAGTGATACTTCCACATCCCCATTGTTCTGAAAAATGCAGAGCAAGGGGAAATTTAAAAATGTGAAAAAAAGAAAAAGGCTTTTCAGCACTCTGGGAACACTAAAATGCACTGGTTCAACATTTCAACACAAGCCTATGAATCTTTTTTTTTGAGAGCAACGTATCTTTAGACACAGACAAGAAAACCCAGAAAAACATTGAAATGGTTAAATAATACAAAAAATTGCACCAGCCACTTGTCTTAGATTGAATAAAATGGGAAGTAAAATGTGTTGATGCTTGTGAATGTCTGGAAAATACATGTTTTGACTGGACCTGAAACAGTTTTCTGTTGTATTCGTTGTTTTGAGCTGGTGTGTTAAAAAATCAATTATTTTTGCAGTAAAATGGGAGGGTGATTTATAGCAGTGGAAGCTTCTCTATTAATCAAAATGAAATTGCAAAAAGATCTTATCACTGGGCATAGGTACTTATTGATAGGAAATACCTGGTCTCAGGGTAGGAGAGCATTATAACTTTGCTAACAAAGGTGTAAAAAGATCCAAGGATGGAATTAGATAAGTTTTATCTTGAAGTAAAAGGCAATCGCTTAGCAGTGAGCCTTAGAAATTATTGTAAAAGCTGCCATGAGTAGTATTGGATACATTGTTCTCTATGACTTTTCAAACTGAAGCTGTGGTTTTTTTTTTTTTTTGCATGTGTATTGATTGTTTCCCTTTTTTTAAAAAATTTTCTTTTTTAAACATGCATTAAAGAAATTTCTGAGGAAAAAACCTTTATAATTATTGAGTTAGTTCATATATTTGGGAAGAGTGCTGGAGTGGCTGAATGCAGAGCTTCTGGCTGGTTTAGCAGTTTGCAGAATTCCAGTAGTTATCCTTTTCTTCTTGAGTCTTGAGAATGTGTTGCCTGCATTATCTTCAACATGATCCTAATATTTGTAGCTCTCTTTTGCTGAGACTTTTGAATCACAATTAATGTTTCTGGATAGCAGCTGTTTTCTTATGGTGGTCAGGGAGGGTTTCTGCTTTCTCAGTGTACAGCCAGACAACTCTATGCTACTTTTACTTCTCTTCCTGAAGCAGCTGGAAGATTGTATTGGTTGACAGAGATTGTGCTTTTCCTAATCTGTCTGTCTAGTGTGTCTTGCTCACCTACATGGGGTCATATTGATTGCTGTGTTTTGAGCAAGACATCATTTCTCTGTGCCAGATGGGCTGAGAACTTCATAGTCATCTTTCCTCCACATATATATTCTCACATGGTCACCATTAGAAATCTCAACCACAAGCAGTACTTTGATTCACCTGTGCTTTCACAGTAACACTCTGTGGACTGAAAACCATCCTTGTAGCTAAAATATTTAGTTTTGGTACAGGTGCTGCTGCAATGTAAGAGACAACATAGTGGTACTCTCTTGCCTTGGGCTCTGTAAAACTCTGCTCTGAATAGCATCAGAGTAAGATGGGGAAAATACCCTTTGCCAGAGGTTTCCAGAGATGTTTGCTTATAGCTGGACTCAGTAAACTTGTTCTTGGATGGAGGCATGAATACTTCAGTGAACACAGACTCTTTCATCTCTTCTTCGTCCATCTTCTTGCTCCTTCTTCTCAAATCTGCCCCAAAGGGGGCCAAAGAATGCTTGATAAAATATGGTAAAACAAGCAACTGAGCTCTGAGAGTGTCGTGGTTTAAGCCCAGCTGGCAACCCAGAGCCACACAGCTGCTCGCTCGCTTTCCCCCTCCTTCCTCCCCCTGCTCCTGGAGGGATAGGGAGGAAAATAGAAAGGATGCAACTCCCATGGGTTGAGATAAGAACAGTCCAGTAACTAAGGTATAGCACAAACCACTGCTACTACCACCACTAATAGGAATGATAAGGGAAATAACAAGGGAAGAGAATACAGCCGCTCACCACCTGCCGTCTGGCACCCAGCCTGACCTGAGCAGTGATCTAGCCCTTCCAGGTAACTGCCCCCAGTTTATATGTGGGCATGACATGCTGTGGTATGAAATGCCTCTTTGGTTAGTTTGGGTCAGGTGTCCTGTCTCTGCTTCCTTCCAGCTTCCCCTCCTCCCTAGCAGAGCATGAGTCTCAGAAAGTCCTAGGTCAGACTAAACATTACTGAGCAACAACTAAAAACATCGTTATTATCAGTGTTGTTCCCAAGGTGAAATTCAAAAACACAGCACTGAACCAGCTGCTAAGGAGAAAAATGACTGCTACTGCTGAACCCAGGACAGGAAGCGACTTGTGAATTGAAGTTGAGAGACAGTCTCCAGGTGTCCTGTGAGAAAACTTTGGGATCTGGAGAAGGGGTTTTCAGATCATCAGGTCATGATGACAGGGAGGCCATTGCAGCCTGTTTTGTTTCCTTGTATGACCAGTGTTACAAGGCCTCTCTTTTGCCACTGTACTTCATTGGCTTTTTCTGATGCTTCATTCAAACAGGTAACAAGAATTTTAAATAAATGTCTTCTGGGGAATTTGCCCAGAGAGTAGCGAGAGATGCTTGCAGCCAGAATCACACACTTCAAGTTCTGTTGTGTTTCTACATTTTCTTACCTTCAAGTGTTTCAATGTAGAGAGGTGCATTAAGCACTCTAGTAAAAGAATGCTACTGTTTCCTCTTTTTTTTTTTTTTGACTCCTGAATGTGTGGGCTAAACCTTTCTAAATTAACCATCCTGACAGATTACACAAATGAATAGATATTTTGAGATTATAATGTCCTATCACATGGCACATCAATTTATTATGACAGCTTACAACATGTCGTGTCATTATGTATTGTTCCTACTGATGTAATAAAGTGTAATGAAGACAAATAGAAATTTGTCTATCTGAACAGATAAGTAACACAATATACTGAAGTACTTTAAGAGAAGAAAGGAAAAGAAGGCCTCAAAATGTACCTATGAGGCTAAAAGAAAAGAGAAAGAGATGGCTCAACCCATTTCATCTGTTTTGGGTTTGTTTTGCATTTTGCTCCCCCCCAAAGACCAGCTAGTAGATGATGAATGCAGTCAACAGCTTCCAAAGAGTCACTGAAGCTCTTACCATCTATGTGGTGGAAGTCTGATAGCTACCCTGGGAAGCATCTTCTCTGCTCGTTGAATTCAGAAGGGCTGTAAATCTGTTAACAAAAGACCATGAAAAGGAGGTGTGTAAAGGCCACAGCCACCTCTGAGATTTCCTCCTGCTGTGTGATCCTGATCTCTTTGTGTTATCTGGGAGTGTCTATGAGGCCACCCAGTACCAAAGATATTTGCCAGATGGGGCTAGACTCTGAAGAAAGTCATTACTACACCCACCTCTCCTGTCCAAAAGTATTGTCCTGGCCCTGGCTGCTTTTCTTAATGATCTTTGAAGATAGCTAACATGCATACTCCTGACAGTCATCCTGTCCCAACTTTGTGGAATAAAATGGTTATTTTGTAATAATATGTAATAAAACATATAATAAAATTATTTTATAATAAAAACATGTTTTGTCCTAATTTCTTGTTTAAATATGTCTTCAGCTATGGGTCAGCATTCTAGCTTTATCTTATCATTTAAGGGATTGCCAATATTTTCTGATTAGGATGCCCCTTTCTCACCACCACAATTATTTCTTCCAAGTCTGTTCTTAAAGGTATTGCACTCATTGCCTTTGCTCCTGTGAAGCTCTCAGTATGTTTTATTTTTTTACCCATTTTTTCAATGTCCTTCAGGAAAACTGGCCAAAAGAACAAAGGCTTGTCTGGGATTAGTAAAAAAATGCATGAAATACAGAGGAAAAGTCAACTCTTTTTCCATCTGACGACTTTATTCTTTATGGATCAAGGTATCTCATAAACTGTTTTTATTGCAGCATGGGAATCTGTATAAAATTGTTTGTTCACCGTGGCCATGATATTTTTCCCCCTCTTCAGTCCTTCAGATGCATAAGGCATAGGTTGTTTTGGCAGAAGGGCATTGACACCACTTTACTTTATCGTACCACTTAGCAAATTTTATATATGGTGACTATTGAATATTTATTTCTGAATGAGTGACAGAAGTATTTGTAAGAAGAGATTGCTGTAAAGAGGACACTTAGACCGCAAATACTGTGAATCTGGTCTTTTCTGCAGGGTGGGAAATTCTTTGAACTTGCAACTCAAAAGGTGTGCACACTTGGCAGTTCTATAGCTGGGGCTGCAAACTGCCTATAAAACATGGCAACTTGTTTTAAAATTTGTATTGTGAAAGATTACTGTATTATTATTTCATTGTTTTGTCTTTTAAAAAAGAGTAAATACATCTAGCCATGATGATTTGTATTTTTTATTTTGTATTTAATATTTAGGGGGAACTGAGTCAAATTAATATAGAGTGACTTTAAAATATTCTTAAGGTGACATAGTGCAAAAGCAGAACTGCAGGCCCTTTGATTCCCAGTAACAGGTCCTATTGCCTTATCTTTCATGTCTGTATTTTCTACTTCAGGCATTATTCAGCTAGAAGTGTCTGCATGTCCTTTCATCATTTGTCATCAAAGACAGGATTTTCTGTGATCTGCTACCTGTGAATTTTGTCATGGTCTGGCTGAGCCTCTCTAGTGGATGGTGGCAAGATTGTATTATTTGGACCTAGTGTTTAAATTCAGTAGTAGACCCATCTTCAAGCTTAATGCACTCCTCCCTTCATGATGTGAATCTTCTCAAATACTCTTTCAGAGGCACATCTCCTTTTTTGTACTGCCTTTTCTGCATCTCAAAGACAACGCTAATGCAAGTACATATGTACTGAAGTATATACATCCTGGCTTACAGTTTAACCCACTGCCAACTTTGTGGCTGTTGAAATAAGAAACATAAGATTTGCAAAGGTACTTCCCTAGCACAGATACATGACTTTAAATAGTGCAGGATAACTGCATGTCCATGGAAATTAATACATATCTGGATGTAGTGCCCTCTTCATCCTCCTGAAACAATTTTTTCTGACATTTAGTGGATTGAGTTAGCATCCTTCAGTTCCTTATCTGAGAGGTCACGTTCTTTAATGTTTACCTAACATTAATGCTACCTTTTCTCTTAGCATTTTCTGGATATTTTTCATACCCCAAATCACTGTGGGGCTGCTAGTGTAAAAAGTCATTAAAGGCAATGATTTTGTAAACAACAGCTGTCTGCTAGGATAATTCAGTTTCAGTTAGATGGCCCCAAAAGGACCCCATTCAGCTTGTTGAACAGGGTTTATTCTTGTTTTTAAGCTGAGAGTATAAGCAATATTGACTGAAATGAGAAAATTACTGTATTTGCTTGAATGAGAATTATATTCAAAGAACGTACATACCCATGGCCTATTAGCAAGAGGTGCACTTAACACAGTCACAAATAGCTAATTTTAAAAGAAAATCCTGAAAAAAATCCTGGTTATTATTCACATACTTCATTAATTGCATTAAACTAATAAACATAATCTGATGTATATTCTGCCATCTGTCATAGATGTTTTTCCTAGGCAGATGGTATAACTCAATCAGATATTAAGTACTCACCTGAGAAATGACATCTTCTTTTCCACAACCTGGCAGACACAATGGCTTAGTGGAGTCTTCTGACTCTAGCGCTCTTGCAGCATCACTCAGAAAATGTGTATCTGTGCTGTTGTAGCTCAGACTCATCACAGAGTTACATTCTTGACTGCAGAACAGTCAAGAATGGAAATTACTGGAAAGCCAATCCATTCTTATTAGCAATCAAATGAGTGAAATAAATCTGCACTCCCATGAATATAAACAAAATTGCAGTATAAAACTACCAGAACCTCTCCAGGTTGGTGGAGAGCATGTAAGTCGTGGACTGCAGTCACATTGTAAGACAGCTTGCACTGATGTTAATGGGAATCACTTGTTTGGCAGGAAGGCAGACATGTGGTCCTGAAAACCACCTTCTTGGAGAGACACTATAGTTTAGGGGATGGTGGGGCCGGGGGTGGAAAAGAGAATTGAAGTAGTTGCATAGAGGTGGAAGATGTAAAACAAGAAAAAATGTAATGATGGAGGTAAAGATGGGATAATGTTTTATTAACTTGTCAGGAGAGAAAAAAAGAAAGCTCTGTAGTGTTTGACTCACCATGTGCGTAGCCCAGAAAAAATACTGGTAGTATTTTGCAATCAGATGTCAACAGGTGAAAATGTTACACTTCTGAGGGTAAGCAAAAGCTGAAAGAATTTTTGGATGAAGAAGCACTAAATATGGATGGAGACAGGACCTCTTTGAAGACCTGGATGACACTTTGCAGTGCCAGCCCTGATGAAGGCTATTACTGCACCCAGATGTAGCTCTGAATTGCCGTTCTAAGGATTCCCTCCATAACTTTGACACTCACAGCTCAAAAGTGGGAGGGACTGGGAGCATAAGGATGAGTAAAAGGGAAGAGAGCCCATTAGTTCCCACCATCCATTGAGGGGATTAGCTCCTAAACTAATCTAGCTAAGTCAGGATTTTTCAGAAAGGTAAATATTCTCAGCAAGGGGTTGGCATACTGGGACCTGGTGACAAGAAAAATGCAGGGGACGATGCTGCCTGTGGTAGTGTGGAGGTACAACGGATCTTGTAGGGAGAGTGTAGGGTAAGCAGAGAAATCTATTTTTAATTTTCCTGCTTGGAAAATATAAAGGAAACAATGGCCAAGTTCACCTCCACTGTGGCCTCTTTTTCTGTGGTAGATGTTGCAGAAAAGGAATGCTAAACAATTTGGTATTGTTTTATTATATCTTCCAATATATTATAAAGTGATGTATACGCTATGTAAAGTACTGTATGCAATAAACAATATGTTCAATGTGATTATAGGTATTGTGGCATGACAGATATATGAGAAATGTCAGTGTAAGCACTGATAGAAGGAGATGTAAAATGGGAGAATTTATTATAGTGAAGTTAGGTATTGGTCCCCAGGAAGGAATGAAAGCACAATTACTAACTGCTGTTCCTCCCATAAAAATTGATTTTCCTGTCTTTCTTTTTTGGTTGCTCTTATGTGGTATTATAGACTTTGAAAATATCATTCAAAGAGTATAAGAATAATTGGGATGTAAGCACTTTAAACCACATTTTTAATCCAGAATTCTTGATACAGAGGCCATAGCTCACCTTTGGTTTTCTGAGACTTGTGCTTTCTTTATTCTGCCATTTTATTTATTTATTCAGTTTTCAATGAGATTACCTCAATTTTTTCTATAAGATTACCTCAAACCCATATATTAGAAGTATCTGGTGTTGAGATAAGGATGGTGGTTACAGGGCAGTAGCAAAAGCCTAATGATAAACTGGATAACTAAAAACCTTGCTGATGCTGAAAAATGCTAAATGAAAGGCAGGATAGGAAGCAGTAGATGGGCCATAATTTTATTGAAGTTAATTATTTTCCCTAACATTATCAATCTCTACACAATGTGTACTGGAATAGTTTCTGGTTTTCTGCCAGTGTGAGAAGATGAATAGCAGGTCTTTGGTGTTCATGCCTCTCTGGAAGGAAGCTGCCTGAGCTCCAGGGAAACCAGTAGAGTCACTGGCCCCAGTAAACTGTCTGAAGGAAGTGGTGCAAGGTGTATCACCCTGAAAAGAAGCTGGGGTGGTGTGAATTCCCAGTGCCTGTGCTGTAAGTAATTACGTTTCAGGCTTTTTATCTTTCTGTGATACGAAATTATTAGGGCTTTTTCCCACTCCTTGTGCTTTTTCAAGGTGATCAATGAAATGAAAATTTCTTTTAGGGTACTAAGGTCCAGCAAAAATGAGCCTGAGAGGACAAGAATAACTTCCTGCATCCTTCTCTGGATGGCATTTGTCGGTAGTTAGAAGGGAACCCTTCCAGTTCATCTAGTCTTTTCACAGAGATTTTACCTCTTAGGCAGCTGAGAAGTGGCAACTTCATATACCAATGGTGGAGGTGCTTACACCCAGACCTTTCTGGTTGCTCTGTTAAGAACAAGGCAGATGAATTGAAGAGAAAGCTCTCTTGTAACATTGTACTATTGCAGAGCTATTAAGCACAGCAGCCATTCCAGGAATATAAAACTACATTGAAACAGGTGGTAACTCTTTTGATGACTTTCTCATCCTCCAAGAGAATTTTAACTCCTGCTAAACTTGCTCAATGTTTTGGCTGTTTGCTCCAGACAAATCTCAAAGAGCCCTAGATGTGTCTTCTTTGCAGAAGTGAAAGGAAAAAAGAAAGCAAAATATTAAATTGTTTCATTGTTATCTACTTTTATTTTGCCAGCACCCTGGATTCTGCACTGAAGTCACTGGTGACTTATTTCCTGTGAGCACATCTCTGGGATAAAAGCATCCATAGTTTCTGACAGAGGAGAAGGTAGCTAAATGGCATGCTATTGTTTTAAAAAGATAGTATTAAAGATGCAAAGCCAGGTACCTGGAAAAAAATAGAAATTCTGGGATTCATGCTCAGCTGAAGCCTTAATTTAATTCCTTTACACACAATATACTTTTTTTGGTCATTTTTTCCACAGACCTCCTGTCTCACGCAGCATGCAGGACACTTGGTGCTCATTTACCAGCTATCTTCAAAAATAACTTTCCAACTCTTCCTTGATATGTGCTTGTATAGTCTCTCATGGACTTCTTCATTCTGTCTCAGACTTTTCTATGGTGCTTGTGCTGGAATAACCTCCTAGCTTTCAAACACCAAAGAGTTCACAACACCTTTTAAGTAGAGGGGATAATATCATTCACTTTTTATTAACTACAGACTGAGACCTGAAGATTAAAGCTAGTTGCATCAAAAGGAAATCCAGCAGCAGAAACAGAGATTGGATGCTGTTCCTCAGGCTGACTTTCACTTTCTTTACCTATGAAATCTTTTTGCTTCTCCTCCAGTTTCCTGCCTCCTTACTGTTTAGTCTTCCTATGTCAGTAACAGATGACCTTATGTCTTATAGACAAATATTCTTCCCAGCATAAAATTCCAGATCGTTCCCACAAAAAAAGTGAACTGGAAAGGTTACATCCAAGGAAGGTTCCAAGTAGTGACTACTGCATGTGGAAATCTTATGGGATGTGGGAGGCTGCAGACATTTCAGGAAACACAGCAATTAGCACATTTGAGAGGGGTGTTGTGTACTGTCCTTGCATGAGCTGTTGGCTGTAGTATTAGGAAAGCCAATGAAGACAGGATAAAATCTGCAGAAATTAGATAATTAAATGGAATAATGTGAGATTTGAAATTACAAAAATGTACAGAAAAAAAGAACTGAAAATGAAATGACTGGTTCAAAGCTGCAGGACTGCTAAGAGGGCTTAGCATCTATCAGGAACCAATCCAGTAAAGATGCCTATGGTATATACCCATATAAAAGCAATGAAAAGCAAAAAAAATCTGAATGATCTAACAGTGAAAACTGACTCAGAGCAGAGAAGCTGTGAAATGAGCACAGACAGAAAGCAAATGATCTGCTTCCTATTGAAACTGGAAACAGAATTATGCAATTGCACAGGAAGATAAGGAATGCCTCTGCAAGACTTCTGTATCCCCTTCATATACGTTGTATTATTCAAGACTTGTCTGATACACTGGTATATCTATGAGAGATCAGGGGTAGCACAGCGTGCTGAAACACACTGAAAGCTCCCAAGACTTTGAAGTGGACTTGCAACATAGCAATTAAAATAAGCTCAATGAACTTGCAAGTCTCTGCAGTCATTTGAGGAATGCAAACTTCTCCATCAACATGGTAGCACTACAGATATAGAAAAGTTTTCCTTATTAAGGGATGGAGAATAGCAGTGCCCTTTCATGATATATCATCTCCATTTTACAATGATGCTGATGTAGACTAAGAAAGTACAACTGCTAGATTCTCAGGTGTTTTGCACAACTGAAAGCAAATTCAACACTGTCACAGACATATGCATGATTTTCCCTCCCTGTCTGGTTATGGTGGACACAGGGTGAGCTGTTACAGCCTTTCTGATGTGAAGTTTAGTTTATCAGTCTTGAAGAATACGCAGAACGCCCTAATAGCTTTTGCAGTTGGTTACTGTTTTTGTGGGTACCTTGTAATGAAATGGCATAGAATAATTTTATTTCCCTATTATTGGATTGCAGAGTCACAATTCAGTTGGTTCTTTACCTTCAGGAAGACAACTTGTAGGACCAGCCAAAGCCATGCATAGGTCAGTGTAACGCTCTGAAACACTGCCATCTTTTGATCACTGAAAAATGTGGCATACGATTTGTTTCCGATTCTTCATGAGCGTTTGGGACTAGAGAGAAACATTTATACACCCCAATAATTCTGTCCCATGTAGAAATGCATTACATGGAGTAGCGTGGAGATTCACATCTCCGTATTTTGTGGTGAACTTCAGTGCTGCATTGTTTTCCTTCCTGCTCCTGCCCAGGAAGTGCACACATAGTTCTCCCCTGAGGCAAAAGGAAGAATGAACTACACGTAACAGAGTTGTTTGATGCTTTGCTGAAAAATGCTTATGCAGTCTATTAATAATGGTTTTATGAGACCCTGTGTTAAGATCCTTTAGGATATTAAGGATAAGAGGTTAATAAGTATGATCTGAACATCACACTTGACATTGTACGTTTTTGGGAAATATACATCTAATTCCCTCTTCGAAGTTGCCCATATCCTCCAATTCATAAGATTTCTATCCTGCTTCTACTCATTGTACATTTATGAAGAGTTTTGTGAGCTGCCTAGCTTTCTGCCCAAAATAGTTGTTAGTACTGCTAGGGACTTCTGGCTTTTGTACTGGGTTGACCCTGGCTAGATACCAGGTTCCCATCAAGCTGCTCTATCTCACCCCTCCTCAGCTGGGCATGAGACAGAAAGTGTATCAAAAGGCTCATGGGTCCAGATGAGGACAGGGAGATCATTCACCAGCTACTGTCATGGGCAAAATATGGCAAATGCAGGGGAAAAAAGAAAATTCTTACCAATCAATTCATAGTAGGATGATGAGAAACGAAACCAAATCTTAAAACACCTTCCTCCATCCCTCCTATCTCCCTGGGCTCAGCTTCTTTCCCATTTTTCTCTACCTTCTTCCCCTGAGTGGCACAGGGGGACAGGAAATGGGGCAACTATTCACATGTCATCTCTGCCACTTCTTCCTCCTCGAGGGGAGGACTTCTCACACTCTTTCCCTGCTCCAGCGTGGGATCTCTCCCATGGGACAACAGTCCTTTCCAAACTTCTCCAATATGAGTCCTTCCCATGGGTAACATTTTTTCATTAACTGCTCTAGCATGGGTCCTGAGGGGGTCACAAGTCTTGCAGCAAATCTGCTTCAGTGTGGCCTTCTCATGGGGTCACAGCCTCCTTCAGGCAAGCACCAGCTCTGGTGTGGGGTCCTCCTGAGCCTGCAGGTGGATATATGCTCCACTGTAGACCTTCATGAGCTGCAGGGAGACCGCCTGCCTCACCATGGTCTGCACCCCAGGCTGCAGGGGAATCTCTGCTCCAGTGCCTGGAGTACCTCCTGCCCTTCTTCATTGACCTTGGTGTTTGCAGAGCTGTTGTTCTCAGATATTATCACTCCCCTCTCTGGCTACAGTTGCTCTTGTACAGCCACTTTTCTCCCCTTCTTATACATATATTCTCAGAGGTTCTACCACCATTGCTGACAGGCTCAGCCTCGACTAGCAGCAGATCTGTCTTGGAGCTGGCTAGTATTGTGTCTATTTGACATAAGAGAAGCTTCTATTAGCTTCTTATAGAAAGCCTTGTAACCCCTCTGCTACCAACAACTTGCCACAGAAGCCCAATACAGCTTTAGATTGGTCAATTTAGGAATGAAACCTGGAAATAGGGAGAATGAAGGAAGAAACTGCAGAGGTTCTCCAGGGACAAGTCCCTGGAGTCCTGAGGTACAGGATTCAGAGGCTGTTCTTTCCATGCAGGAGGTGAATAAGGTCAAGGAAACTGCCATGGTGACACAAATCCTTCACAAGGGCTTTGCTGTGTCTTTGTCTGATAACTAGTGGTTTTGGAGGTGATAGGCTGCTTTAGGTTGGGATAGAGTTAGATTTTTTCATAGTAGATTTTATGGGGCTATATTTTGGATCTGTGCTGGAAACAGTGTTGATAACACAGGGATGTTTTAGTTATTGCCATTCAGTGATTACACAAAGTCAAGACCTTTTCTGCCTCTTACATCACCCTACCAGTGAGCAGGCTGGGGCGCACAAGAGCCTAGGGGGGGACACAGCTAGGACGGCTGATCCCAACTGACCAAAGCAATACACCATGCCATATCATGTCATGCTTAGTATATAAAGCTGGACAAAGCAGAAGGAAAGGGGGGATGTTTGGTATTTGTCTTCCCAGCCATTATTCCTGATTGAGCTCTGCTTTCCTGGACAAGGTCCAACACATACCTGTCAATGGAAAGCAGTGAATGAACTCTTTATTTTGTGCAGACAAATGTTTTGCTTTACCTGTAAAACTGCCTTTATCTGAACCCAGAGTTTTCTCACTTTTACCTTTCTGATTCTCTCTACCATCCCACTGTGGGAGACTGAGTGGCTGTGTGGTGCTTAGCTGTCACCTGGGATTAAACCATGACAGATGACTAAGGTGATTATAAGATAGGAGTGTAATCGGAAAAAGAAAGGATAAAGTATTGAGGTTATATTGACTAGGCTTGACTTCCTTTTCCCTTATGCAGCTTTTGGTTTGGAGATTTACACATTGCAAGAAAAGCAGAGTTAGTCTCCCTAATGCAGATGCCACATGCTTTGATTGCACATCTCTAGCAGCAGACTGAACTACATGAAGGAAGAATTAGATGCCCAGATTTACAAATAGATGCTTACAGATATGATTGTACAAGAATACAAACTGGTACAATTTTTCCTGGCAGACAGCCAGAAGAAATTGTCACATTAAATTGGGAGGATTTAATTTTCTCCTTCTGACATCCTCCTATTGATTTAGACCAAGTGCCTTTATTCAATAATTCTACTAAATGAATACCAAGCAGTCTAGTTGCTTAAATAGCATTTATTTATCTAGACAATTATTATACACAAAAATTCATTCTGTCAGGAACTAGCTTAGTTACAAAAGTGTGTAATTCAAAAGAAAAGAAAAAACACTAAGCCAAAACAGCAAGAAAAAATACACAACAAAAAACAACAAAAAAGTGTATTTTAGAAAGTAAACTGGCTGGGAATTAACTGTAGCGTGTTCTCAGGAGCAGATCAATTGCTTTTCAACAATAGTACTGTCAGATGTACATTGTCTTTCAGACAGGATTTAGCTCCTTGATGATTTGGTGTAATAGGAATAAATAGATGTTATATGGCAGGAGGGACTGTTACTCTCTGACAGCATTCTACACTTAACCACAGAAATAATTGGAAATGAGAAGCCACTTGTGAAGTTGTTTGGAGGCACCATGTTAGAAATTATAAGTAGTATAAGTGATGTGAACGTTTTCTGAGTGAGGTGACATCATCAGGGATTGGTGTTGGGACCGATCTTATTCAACATCTTTGACAGTGACATGGACAGTGGGATTGAGTGCGCCCTCAGCAAGTTTGCCGATGACACCAAGCTGTGTGCTTGAGTTGATACACTGGAGGGAAGGAATGCCATCCAGAGGGACCTTGACACGCTTGTGAGGTGGGCTGATGCCAACCTCATGAAGTTGAACCATGACAAGTGCAAGGTCCTCCACCTGGGTTGGAGCAATCCCAGGCGCAGCTACAGTTTGGGCAGAGAGGAGATTCAGAGCAGCCCTGAGCAGAAGGACTTCGGGGTGTTGGTCGATGAGAAAATGAACATGAGCCAGCAGTGTACGCTCACAGCCCAGAAAGCCAACTGTATCCTGGGCTGCATCAAGAGGAGCATGACCAGCAGGTAGAGAGGGGTGATCCTGCCCCTCTACTCTGCTCTCGTGAGACCTCATTTGGAGTATTGTGTGCAATTCTGGTGTCCTCAACATAAAAAGGACATAGAACTGTAGGAACAAGTGCAGAGGAGGGCCACGAGGATGATAATGGGACTGGAGCACCTCCCGTACAAAGCTAGGCTGAGAAAGTTGGGGCTGTTCAGCCTGGAGAAGACTGGAGAAGAGACCTCCTAGCAGCCTTCCAGTATCTGAAGGGGGCCTCTAGGGACGCTGGGGAGGGACTCTTCATGAGGGACTGTAGTGATAGGACAAAAGGTAACAGGTTCAAACTTAAACAGAAGTTTAGATTGGATGTGAGGAAGAAATTCTTGACTGTGTGGTGAGGCACTGGAATGGGTTGCCCAGGGAAGTTGTGAATGCTCCATTGCTGGTGGTGTTCAAGGCTGGGTTGGACATAACCTTGGGTAACAAGATTTAGTGTGAGGTGTCCCTGCCCCTGGCAGGGGGATTGGAACTTGATGATCTTAACGTCTTTTCCAACCCTAACTGTTCTATGATTCTATGATTCTATGTCTAAATCTTTTGTGATGAAGAAAAGTTTCATGTGCTACCTCTTCATTATAATAATAGCAAAGCTTTAATATGTCTGTTTTCTTACACTCTAGACATTTGGAAATGTACAGTGCACTATGTGGTATAGACATTTCGAAAATGTAGGTCATGTTTGTAATACCTCCTTTGGAGGAGAAGCAAAACTAAAGTCTTGCTCATTTGTGCCATTGAATTTGTGGGGAAACTAAGGGTTTTGCAGAATTAGTAAGAAATTCATTCAGGTGTTCACTATGTATCACTTTTGTTGACTGAGTTTCTCTACCACTGTAAAGAACAGTGGTAGAGAAGTTAAGTGGTAGTTTTAACAGCATGAAAATATATTGCTCATGTGTGAATGTGTAATAATTACTGTCAGGCCCCAAATTTGTGGAACCTCATCTAGTCTATGAATGATTATAGTGGTTCAGTATTGACACTATCCAGAAAGTTGGCCACTAAATATTCATTTGTAGGCTGTATAGTACACAGAACTCTGTGTATGAAAGACATGGAACATTAAAGAGAAACTTCAGCAAAATTCAAAGAAATGTGGTCTCTCTTGTGCAATTCACATACTTTTCTCACATATTGGTCATTATTGTGCCAAAATAACTTCAGAAGGAAATCTCCAGCTCAGCCTGCTAGACACCAGGAGACACTATATGAAGAACTTAACTACAAAGTTTAAAACTAATTAGTTCTTCTGCTACCTTAGTAGCTCTAATTCATTTAAATGAGTTTGATGGACTACAGTTTGCTCAAACAAGGATCAGAAAAAGGCAGTCATTGGCTGTGGCTGATGGGAAGAGCAGGCATCAGGAGATTTGTTTCTTTCTTCCCCCATCCCGTTGGCTCACTGAGAATTGCTGTTTGTAATGATAGCAGGCTTCAGAAGAGGCTTGCTGCAGTAGCCAACTTAAGATCCTGATTAATTTTCTATAACTCAGTAAACTGTAAATAAATGGATTAAAGAGCCATTTGATCTTCAAGAAGAGGTTTAAAGTGGCTTTGATGACTTAGTACCTAGGGGGATACAATGGATTATTATGGATAATTGATTAAAGAAGAGAGGACATTAAATTAATGTATACGTGAATATTATAAACTACAGTTCCTGCACTTGAAACTGTGGACATGTGCATAAACGAGACACATCAGAGAGCAGTGTGGGTGCATAAAAGTATACATGTTACTATTTATTTACTTTGTCTTTTATAATTAGGAAATGAGAGATGAGGCATTATTTCCTTAAACTATGGATGCATTTACAGATAGAGCAGTATGCTACTGAACTCCAGGTGAAGCTGAGACACTAGGCAAATTTCTATCAAATAGACATGCTATTTGTTAGTAAAACTGAATGCAAACAGCAGCACCATAACTGTAAGCTTGTGTGAGCTGAAGCATCTGATGTCTGAGAAGGTAGACAAGTGGTGAAAACACTGAAATTCATTAGAAATCATCTCCCCATAAGTGAGAGCATAAGAAAGCAAGCTTTCTATTACCATATTCCCCAGTGTATCTTGGCTTGGATACCAACACCTCTTTCTATTATAGATATGCTCTCAGAAAGAGCAGTGTGAGGAAAGCTTAAAAACATGTAGGACAAATGGTAAGTGGACCAAAAGGTCAAGGAGCTACTCCCTTCAGCTTTCTTAATCAAAGAATGTAAAGACTTGTCTTATCTTTTAAAAGAAAATTTTGGAGTCCCACATGGCCAGAAACTAAAACGTTGTAATGTCTTAATAATCTAAGGCTCGTTTTGTGACCTCTTCAGATCAAAAAATTGGCTCTTCTGCTTTGTAAACTGAATTTCTGTCTGCAGTATACCAAGTCAGCAGAGCTGTATAAAGCTTCTAAAAAACAAGAAGCGAAATGGAAGCAAGTCAGTCTTGACCTTAGTCCCTCGGAAGTTAGCTTACAAGAACAGAAGCATATCTATATATTGTTTGCTCCTGATTTGTTTCTTTCTGTTGAATGAAATATGTTTAATTTTACAGATTAATTTTTCTTTCCTTTTATTTTAGTAAAGACTTTGTGGAACAGGAAAGTTTGAATATAGTTAGGGGAGGGGAAGAGGGAGGTGATCTTTACACATTGTGGCAGCTACTCTTTTGCGTCCATAGTGGTGTTTTTAGTTTTGTCAGTTTTGTAAGTTTAAATGATAACTTTACAGATAATACAAAAGCAAAATAATACAGAACAATTCATTCCTTGCTTTTGCTTCTCTCCTGCATATATTCCCTGCCTAGCCATTGTTGCTCTTTAAAATGAAGTGGAGAGGGAAGGATTTATTTTGCACCAGGACTTTGGGAAATCTAGAAAGCAGCTGTTCACTTCCACTAGAGCAACAGAGACGGCACAGACTGTCCTCTGGGAACTGACCTTGAGTATAGTACTGCATTATAAATACCATTTCCTAAACACAGATTAGGCTCCCTGCAGCTGATGAATAGATCCATGCTGTCTTTGTACAGGGTGTTAAAGAACAATATTTTCCTCACTTTTGGAGCAGAGGGAGCATCTCATAGCATTTCTGTTACTTTACCAATTATGTTTGTTGTTGGATAGACCTTTAACAAGGATTTATGAACTGACCTTCACACTGGTTCTGGCATCATCATCTCCCACTGAGGTGAGCTGCAATTAGGGGTGCAGATGCTTCCCAGCACAGTAAGAAGAAGGGTGTGAGCTTAGATCCTTCTTCTTTTTCTGGGCTCTGGCGCTGGTCTGACATACAGTCCTTGAAAAATGTCTTCACATCATCTTTGCATTTCATTGCTGGTTGGGGAACTGTAGCCTGAACTTCCTCATAGTACTGTGGGGATATGAGAAGTCACTAAAGACTGCCGGCTTCACTGAATGCTTCTCTTTTCTTACTCATCTGAAATAATTTTCTGGTCTCATTTGGAGAGCTAAGCTACTCTTGCGTGGTAGGAAGGAATTAACTTTGTACAACCAACCCAGACTAAAAGAGATACTAAGTAACTGCTTAGGCTCCAACTGAATAACTGCCGGAAATGCATCTTAGTGGATACTGGTTCCTTTGGGTGTTTTCTTCCCATTTTGTGTTCCCTTTTCTGCAGGAAGATATGGCTCTTTCTAGAGTTCATGTTCTCATGTATCTGTTCACCATGAGATATTGTCTGAGGAGGTAAGAAAGTGAAGCAAAAGGCACTTTACAGCCCCCTGTATCAGCTGTGTGAAGCCTTCTGTGGATTACAGTTGAACAGATATGTCCTCTCTTCCTTGGAGAAAGCAGCCTATGACTGTGCTGTAAGGAAACAAAAAAGCTGGAGGAGAGATTGATTTTTTTTTTTTCTTAAATAACTCTTAAGTGAGTCTTTACTACTCTGAGGGCTTCTTAATTAATCAGATTAATTAAACACAAATGATTGTCAGTGTTCAAATGCTCAGTTGTATGATCATTTTGTTTCTCAAGATCTGAAATTGCAGTAACTGGCAATATCTTAGACCTCATTAGAGCTAAATTGCAATTGAAATCTCTAAGCCTGTCAAGGTCACTGCACACTGACACCAGCCCAAGAGCCAGTTTGCCGCACACAGCAGTGATACAAGTAGTAATGTAAGGAGGAAGGGAGAAACCTGATTTTGGTCTCTGCAAGGAAAAAATGAAGCTGGAATAGGTAAATACAATTTTTCACAGGATGGAGTGAGGTTTCTTTGAGTTAGAGTTTCAAGGATTACATTGTTTTGGGACCAGAAAAAGACTTTTATGTTCTCTTGATACACTCCCTCAGTTAAAGCTTAATAAGTGAATTCCCAAGTTTACTCTTTCCATCTTATTTTTCAGTGAGTTTCCTGTTATCAGTACCAGCTGCTGCTTAAGTCAATAAAAGCAACCATAATGTTTGCCTTTTATTAATTACTTCTGTAAAGAGGTTCTCCCCTGTGAATCTGTCCCCTTGCTTTTTATTAGAAAAAAGGATATTTAGATAATTTCTATTTGTATATACTGTAAGAACCAATCAACCACATTAAATTTGTGTTTAAAAACCAATTTCCAACATTGAGGAAACTGTAGGGTAGATGAAACTTTAGGAGGAACCAGGAAACTGGGTGAGGTTTTTCTCATGAAGAATTGAAATAATTTTAAGTAATTTGTCAAAATGTTCAGAAAATCTCAGTTTTTCATTGAAAAAGTAAATTCTTTGGTTTCTTTTTTCTGATGAGCACAGGTAAGTATTCAAGAAAGCATGTTCTGTAATGATAACATTTTAACAACAGCAATAATAATAATGCAACAAGTTTGAGTTGATGGAAGGGATGCTGGAATAGGATGAGTGGAACAGAAATCAGAGCAAAGCTTATGGGCAGCAGCGTATTAAGGCTCCTAGGACTTGTGTTACCAAATATCATTGCCATAGCAATTAAAAATCCACAAACAAACAAGAATCACAAAACTCTTCCCACTCCTCTTTCATTTGCAGATATTGCTGCTTTTTTCTGTGTATAACCAGGCATCTTCTACTTTCTGATGAGTAAGTAAGTTACTTTAAAGTATTGATACCCTCTTTTCCTTTTGACTGCAGTCAGCTGAGCTTGTGGGACACAAACCTGACTGCATCAGTACATCCACTAAGGTCACTTTAGCTGTTACTGAACATGAATTTTTCAGGTTAATGTACTACCCATGTTCCCTGTCTGAGTGTGCTGTTTAATGCATTGTAACCATTTCCCATGGAAAAAAAACAGCAGAAATGATGATCCAAGTGATGCTTAAAAAATGCTGATCTTGTGTTTGTGACTTTGCAGCTTCCCTTGAGTGTAGGCAGAGCAGGGCTCTTAATCAGCATGTAGGTTGCAGCCCATACATGCAGCAGGATCTGTGCCTTGCCCCAGGGCAAAATCAGGACAAAGAAGCTGGAGCACTACCTTTCTTTTCCTTTCTTGTGTGTGTCCTGTCTCTTTGAAGCAAAAGTATTTCTGGTGTGACAATGACATTAAATAAAAGTAAACAGGACTGTGGGCAACTTGTGAAAGGTTTAGCTCAGCTAAGCATTCTAGTGTTATCTCTTATTAATTTTTTAGAGTAGCTGTATACTGGAAACCATAGAATCATTGAATAGTAAGTGTTGGTGGAATACACAGAGGATAACATGGACTGGAGAACACACATTGTAACTCAGTCACTGTATTGCTCTTCCACCAAATGCAATTTACTGGGGAACGATGAGAAGCAGAAACAGTTTTAGAATTGACATGTGTATGGGTCAGGGACATGCAGACATGGTGACTTCTGGAACATCAAGAGCACAAATTTAGGATGAATTCTTACATCAGAAAGCCTGCACTTTCTTGACCTTGCTAATACCTGGCTGTCAGGAGGTATGGAGAAGCATAGGGTTAATTTGGTGACTTCTATGCCTGGTCCTCCTGGTGTTGTTAGTGGTAGCGTCAACTTGTGTAAAAAATAACTTGCTCTCGATTCTATTTTTAATAGCCTGTTCCAGAACACAGACTTGAATGTGAGAAATTAATTCAGGAGTGAGCCATGCCATCCTCTCAAGCTGAATGGGATTCAAGCTGATAACTTAAAAGGGAAAAAACGTAATTTATTGACAGTGTCATGTGGCTTTAAGTACTCTATGTACCTGAGAGAATGAGTCTTCTAAATTTTTCTCCTTGGAAAAGCAGTGAAGTTGTTAATTCTTTCATAGTAGAGTCAAAAGATCTTTTCACAAAACTGTTTCATCTGGACTAAAAATTGTTCTAGGACAAAATCAGGGCAGATATTATAATTAAAATAATACAGTTAGAGAGTGCACGATATGAATCACATACAAGCAGCAAGCAAATGTACTCAGAGTAAATTGCAGTTGAAAATTTTAAAAGACTAGCAATGAGACCCAGTTTTCAAAACCGAGTTGTCATAGTACCCTTTCGGATGCCCTCCATCTCCTACACTCCAGCTGCTTCTCCAGACGGTTGTGGATTTGCAGTCTCATGTCATGTATGTCAGCCCCACATGAATGTCTCAGATACGTTAAGGGCATCTAAAATGGTACTTCATCCCAATGTTCAGGAAGCTAAAACCCCTCTGAATTACTATTCCAGAAAGTATGTATTAGTAACTTCTGTTAACATTTATTTGCTCTGCATCACTGCTGAGAATGGAAATGAATTAAACCCACCCTTTGTAACAGGATATTGCACATTCATATCTACCCCACTGTGGGTAAGTGTAGAGAGGCAAGTAAATTCTATTCAAGGTCTGAAAACTGAACAACTCTTAGTACCGCATTAGCAGCTGCTGTTGTATTCTCTGCTTGAACCACACATTAGGGTAATATTGTCTATAACATCGTCTTAAAAGTGAATGTTTATTGAAGAATGAAACTACTGTTGTATATGATCTGGAACATATGTAGTAATTTCAGCCATTAAAAACCTGTCCAACTGTTCAAAGAAGAGCTGCATTAACTAGCTCTATACTAATCAGTGGCTACTTAAGACAATGGTTAACATTACTATAAACATTTAATAGCTTTTGGATTTGAGTTTAAATGGAATCATGGAATGGTTAGGGTTGGAAATGACCTCAAGATCATCTAGTTCCAGCTCCCCTGCCATGGGTGGGAGCGCCTCACACTAAACCATGCCACCCAAGGCTCTGTCTAACCTGGCCTTGAACACCGTCAGCGATGGAGCATTCACAACTTCCCTGGGCAACCCATTCCAGTGCCTCACCACCCTTACAGTAAAGAATTTCTTTCTCATATCCAATCTAAACTTCCCCTGTTTAAGTTTGAACCCGTTACCCCTCATCCTATCACTACTGTCCCTGATGAAGAGTCCCTCTCCTGCACCCAGTAAATCATCTTCAGATACTGAAAGTCCTCTATGAGGTCTCTTCTCCAGGCTGAACAGAACCAACTTTTTTAGTCTGTTTTCTGAATACTGAAACATTCACTATTCAGTTCTTTGACAACTGTTCAGATTCTTGCCTGTGAATAATAACTGCTTTTTGGGGCAGTTTTGTGTGCAGTGGAGGGCAATGCATTGTGTTTGGAGAATCCAAAGTTTTCAAATAATTACATTGAGAGGGTTATCTTATCTTATTTGTGTGGCCATAAGGCTCTATTATTCTATTCTTTACAGGGCCATATATCATTTTAGCATCTGAGTTCCTTCTGGCAAGGCAATAAGCTGTGTGCTTAGTGTTCTGCGGTCCTTTAATTCCTCTTAGACTAAAAGTAGAGCCAGAGATTGCATTTCCTTTGTTTTTCCAGGTACACTAGGAAGCAGTGAACGTACTTTGTATTTGGTGCTGCCACCTGACCTTGTAAAAATCTGAGTTATAAAACTGGTTTTATATTGGCTTTACAATACTGTATGTTTCCTGGGAACTCAGACAATTCCAGTTTTGTGATTTGGACATCCTCTGAGATTTGAATGCAGTTAGATTTCTCTGGAACAAAATAATGATATCCTTGGGTGTTCCAAGGACTGCTACTTCCAGATAGATGAGTTAATCTGCTAATAACTATGTGCCTAGGGTCTGACGATCCAAATTTGCAGGTTTATGTACAGAACTACTTTTTTGTTGAGGAAGCACCATATAATGAGTTCTGAGAGCTGCCTGCTAGTGTCTGCAGCTTTCACATGTTCAGACTTGTTCCACTCACCTGAAGGACATGATTGCCTCCTAGGCATGCTGATCAACCTTCATGAAGAAATAGAAGACAGTGTGACATCCAAGGTTTTTACTCCTTCTACCTATATATTCTCCACTGCAACTAAGTGAAGCAGAGCTCCCTTAGTTCATAGGCATAGCATTCCCTCTATAAGATATCTCTGTCATCTGGATCACCTTAATTTTTCACCATTCTCTGAACAGTTTTCCTTAAATGCTCTTCTGTCTGTCAGTAGGAAAGCTGCTTTTCCTTTAGGTTCAGCTGTGTTTCTTCCTCCAGCAATTTATAGTTTTACTAATTCCCATTAATTTTAACTACTTGCCTCAAAACGCACTGAAGTATAAATTCAATTACTGAATGTATTACTGCATGGGATTGGAAGGGCTGTCTGTAATTTTGGTCTTCTACTAATAATCTGGTGGTGCTTGCAATCTGGACCCTGATGTGAATCTAAGTATAGGCAAAGAGGTGCAGCTCCCCCTGAATTAAAAAAAGAGCTGCAGTGTTTGGAGTCAGCTGAAGAGGTAGCTTTTTGGGTTACGTGTCCTTCCCTGAAAAACAACTAACTTGAGAGACATCACATGTACTATTTGTGAAGTGGCAGAGAAAGGATTTTTAAAGGAATTCCGGGCAAGAAATAGCTGCAGCAGGGATATGTCATAAAGGTTCCCAGCTTTTAAAATTTAAGGTCCAAACATGTGCCCTTAAAATGAGTGTGCTGATTTCAATGAGAGCAGGGACTGTCACCATCTCCAGATCCCCCCGGTGCCTGCAGATACGGAGCCACAAGCTCCATGTCCTGAAAAGTTCTCTAAGGATCACCCAAACTCACAAAACTTACATGACCACAGTGTACAAAAAAGGAGAAATAACCCCAAAAAAGCTGTCAACCTTCTTTCACACTGCAGGGTCTGCCATGGCTCATCCTCCACCTCCAGGATGAGAGGAAACAGCCCATTGGCTGTGGCCTGCTCTTTCTTATACGGCATATTTATCTTCCAAACTTGTCAGCTTGCTTACTCATTGGGGTGTTCTGTCTATTTGTGCAATATACAGTGGCTTGCCTTTCCTGTAGTCCACTGTCTGGGAAGATAAGACATTATGCATGAATAGAATCCAGCCACTCTTAAACCTGGGTGCCTTCAGCTCATTTCTTTGTGGTACTGTTTTACCCTTCCTTCCTAGTTTTCTAAAAACTTCTTCACAGCTCCTGTGATGTGAGTCTGAGTAATCAGACTGGCAGCAATGCACAGCTGAATAAGGCAGCTGAGTTGCACATCTAGTGCAGTAAAAAATAATACTGGCACCATCCCAGTCTGCAGCAATGACTACATTTCTTTGAGAGTGAGTACATTACAGTGACAGTGATTGTTTTTGTGTTTTATTCCCCCCCCCCCGTCTGTGCGTACAGATCATCACAAAAGGCAGATGATGGTGAATGTGATTCTTTTTGCTGAGTGACAGGTCCATTCAATGATAAGACCCTAGAGGAAGTTCATTCTGCAGTGGAGAGTGACCACTCCGCTATTGCCATATGAATATACCAGTGCCAAGAGAAGTAAAGTTTGGTATGGTGGTGTTAGGCCTTTAGTACTGCTATGAAGCAGGGTTTACTATTTTGAGGAAAACGAATTTTCTGTGCAGCCAGATTGCAGTTGATTAGCATGTGGGCTTCAACTTTTCCTATGGGACAGGAGTATTCAGTAACTCATATGCCTCTGAAAGCTTGTGCAAGCAAAGGCTTGTCAGATTTTTGTATTTCACTTTTGTGGGGTAGCGTGTGTTTAAAATTGCGTGTGTGTCTTTTCAAATGTTTGCGGGTACTTTTGGAATCTGAAAAACTAACTAGGAAGCCAGGAAGCATGATTCTACACCAGCCCTCTGACCCTTTGGCAGGTGAGCTCAATGCAACCTTAATCAGATGAGGGTTACAGTGGCTGTGCTTAGTGCAGACATTTCATATGGATCTCAACAGGCCTGACGTTTGAAAGTATTTGCTTCTCCTGTAGAAATATTGGCGCCAATCTCTTCCCTTGATGGATAAAATAGAAGCAGGCTAGACACAGAATTAGCCATTGCTCCATGTAGGACTTGGAGTAGAGGGTAAACTGTTTTCAAAAAGGACATGGTCCTGAGTCAGCATGCGTGAGTGTGATCTCTCCTGTAATACATATTTTAGTGGATAAGGATAAAGAGTCATGATTACTGAGTGTGGAGAATGGAGTAGAGAGTTGTCTAGCAAGAATGGTGAAAAGTGCATTTCATCATGGTCTGTTTCGATAAATGAGCAACAGGGTCCTCTTATGCCTCTTAGCTGACCTTTTGTAGAGGCGGATTACTAAATACTAAAGAGCATAGGAGGAATATCAGTGTCCCAGAGTCATGGTAAGCATGATAGAGAGCCCAGTCAGAAATGTTTGCTAGCAGATATCCCGATAATGAGAAGGGAGATGCTGCATTTTCCACTGCTCCACAAGAGCAGAAGTCTGTTGACCTTCAGGGGCAGGCTGACAGGTTAGCTACACTCCTTCACCCCTGTGCTGCAGGCGAAGAGCTGGAGGTTAATGGCTTTGAGAGACTGGCTTTTGTTACTTGTACTTGGGGTTACGCTAAGGCTATGTTTATGACCAGAGCACTAGGGGTTAACAGGGCTCTGAGAGATGTTTTAATATATGGTCAATTAGTTTTAATGCAGACTGATTGATTGCCTATCTATTAAATCTTCTGTTAATGGACTTATGAAATGTATTACTCATCTGTAAAGTGATCATAACAGTCATAAATAATTTAAGAAACTTTATAATTCATTTATGAACCTATTCTTTAGAGTAGAGAGGGATTGATCTTCATCTTCATGCCCTGTTTTTTTAAATTACGCATATGATACCACCACTTGATGTATGTCTTCCATACTGGGCAATGGAATAGAAAGGATCCCATATGTTTCATAGTGGCTGTTTATTCTCCTTTCCAGGTTTTGGTTCTTGTCTTTGTGAAAGTTATCACACTGACTTTAAAGCTGCTCCACAAAATCTGTTGCAATCCCCTGTTATGGCTGCTGGAGCTGACTGGAGCACAGCCATTTGCTCAGTCTGTGGGAAGCACTTCATTTTGGGCTGTTACACCACTGACAGAATTGAAGTGTGTCTGCCAGGTGCCAGGTGGTCCTTTCCAGCAGAAGCCTGTGGGATCTTTAGTGGCATATGAATAATAACATAAAATCTTGGCCAACATTGTTTCGGTTTGATCAAGTCATGGGTAACTTGGTTTAACCTGGGGGTACTTGAGGGCGTTTCTGGCCTTGTGCTCACTTATGCCTATTTGTGGTGTTGAGGAATGGTTCCAGGGACTGTGGAAACCTGGGAGTAAAACATATTCCCAAACCCTCTTTTTTCATCAGTCTGAAAGAATGAGGGCATTTCCCTGCTTTTACAGAGGCCATGTGGAGGACTGGCAGACCCTCCTGCCTGACTTGGAAGCTGCATGACCAGGCTGCCTGTGTAATTCTGGCTATTTTTATGACCATGCTTTCTAGCAAAATCTTGTACTTTCTCCATGCGTTGGGACTTCCAACCTCCAAGACAGATGTGATCTGCAGAACCCCATGGATGCCACTACAGGTGCCTAGACAGGACACGCTGGGGAGCAGCAGTGGTACTGGCACCCATGCTCTGTCTGGAGCTGGAGGTGCAGAGGGAGGGCTCTGTGGTGGGAGCCTTGGGGAAACTCACCCAGGACATCTTTTTGTTTTCTTCCCAATTCACCTACAGATGTGTCATCCAGCCCCAGCACTACTGCTGGTGTTTCCTCCCTCTTTTCTCTTTCAATTTTTTCCCCTACTTTATATTGCTTGAGCATTTGATGGCTGCTTTTCATGGGCAGCCTGTAAGTTCATGAAATGAAACAAGCAAAGGAGCAAACAGTACTTTAATGATATGAAGAGGATGTTAATACGTTTTGCAGAAAGGCTTTGCAGACACAGACTGGAAAGCAAGAACGCTATAGGTAATATTAGCATGGACAGCATCCCATAAGTACTTCTGTGCCACTCTAACACACATGTGGGCTGCCAATATGCAGCTGGTGCCAGACAGTGAAGTCTACAGACCCTATATAATTCTATGCAAGTCTTTGTGTGACAAAGATGTTCATAGCTGCTAGAGTGCCTCATGTTTGATACATTTTTCAGGAGGTTATTTGCATAGGTCTGTCCTATATCCTGGAGACCTCACTCGCAGAACAATGAAGAGTCCCAGATGAAATGTATCTCATTATGGCATGTAATATGTTATGCCACAGGACATGTTGTCAGGAAGGCTGGACATCAGAACATTGGTCCAAAATCGATGCCAGTTTCTCTCTATGTTCTGTTAGTGCAGTGGGGTGTGATATCATGCAGCTGTCTGGAGGTGACACTGACTCAGCCTGGCCTTCCTGGCACTACATCCCTGAAATCCATCGCCTCTCAGAATGCATCAGTACCACAAAGCAGGTAATGAGCCTGTGCCTGTCTTATTTCTCTGTTCATGTACCCTTCCGTCCTATCAGAGGTTTAAATTTAGGTATAAAATAGAAAAATAGAAAATCAGTCCCTTCTTTTATAAACCAAACCTGACTCTAGGAGTCCTGGTTAGTGCTGCTGGCTTTGGGGATCTCATCACAAAACTCAAGCAATTTGTTTGCTTTCATTAAAAAAACCAGCCTCCTAAATGAGCAGCTCAGCTTTTCAATTATTTAGAGAGGCAATGTTTTCCCGGCTGGAAGCTCTGGGACATGAGCTCCAAAGTTGCTAGTGTAGTGGCAAATTGTTAAGAATAAAACTCAATCTTTTATGAAAAGAAAAACATTGTACAGTAAAGCAAAGAAAGTTTAATTATTTGGGGTAGCTGATATGTGAGTCTTTTGAATGCTTGTAACTGATGTAACTGATTTCACCCCCTATAAAAACAACCACATGAATTAGTAGTAACTGTCTTTCATATTTCCTTCTAATTCCAGTATGAATTATCCTTCATCTGGATACTTGGTACTAATAACACTAAAAATATAAATCAAAGTCTTATTTTTTTGGTGGTGTTGTGCAGCTTTTAGCTTTATTATTGGATACTTTCTGGAGAAGGGCCTCTGGAAATGTTCAAACTAGCAAGCACAGGTATAAGGATATCCCTTTTTTTTTTTTTGTTGGCCCATGTCTTTATATGACTGTGTAACCTCCCCCCCTGCATCAGAAATTCCAGCATGAACTAGCTGCTGCAGCTATTGCTTCATGTTCATCCTGAGATCTTTGTTCAGGCACTTCTACCTGGTCTTTACTTCACTCTCTGCCCCTTTTCCTCTTCAGCTAAAAGAATGTGAAGTGACATCAATGCTTTTTTATTGTTGTTGTCCTGTCTTCATATTTTGAATGTGCTCTTGCAGGGGTAAATTGAAAGTCCTCTCAGCTGAATACTTGCAGCTTCCCTCCTGTTTGATTCCCAGCCCTTTTAAATAGTGCTTTCTCTCCAATGTGCCCCAAATCTGCTGCTCTTGGATCTGTGCATTCCCCAGCCCTGCTACACTACATCCTCCCTTTTCATATGAGCTGCACTGCCCCTTTACACAAGTCCTCTTGCACATCTCAGTTGTGCATCTTTGTGCTTGGCTGTCCCATTGTGTAGGTCCCTTGGCCTGCACAAAGAAACAGTGAGAGGCCAGTTGCATCCAATGACTGTCTGGCATCTGTGCAGCATCTGTGGGGTCTCTGTGATCTCATGCACTTTGACCCTCTCTGATGCTTGTGTTGCTAGATGAAGCTCACCCACAAGCAAGTTTCAGGAATGAACTACCCTTTGCCAGGGCTGTCATGAATGCAAACTGGTTGTTACTGACTGTGAACTCTGTCTTGCCTATCACCTGCTCATGACTCCCTTATCAGTCACTCTCAAAGCAGCTCAGCAGTGAGAGGAATCCTCAGCATAGTCGAAAAAAGCAAACTTCTCTGAAGGCAGGAGCTTCCAGCCACAAAAGACTTCAGTTATAAACTCAGCTCATCCAGGCACCTTAAAAATATCACCAGGCTCCAGAAACACTGCTGCAGTGCATCAATGGTGACAGCTCATTGCAGAGGAAGAAGAAATCTCCCCATTCTCAGGGTGGTGTCATTAGAACCATTGTAGGGTCGGCATGGACTTCATTGGCTATGTGGAGCATCAAGGAAGTCAAAAGGAATGGGAGGAGGCAGGAGGCCAGCATGTGTAACGGTGAAGCTGGCTTGCAAGAAGTTGCATTAGAGACCGACCATACTGTGGCTCCTGATCCCTTGCCTCATTTTTAGCAAAGGGAGATGCTCCAGCTTTGATAATGTATTGATTAACAGGAAAAAAAACCCATCTGTGGCAATGCTGCCTGTAGGCTCTTTTTACAAAACTTTCCTGCCAAAACTAAGTCAGGTATAAAAGCCTAACGTGTGTACTGAAGCACAAAGGCAGAGAGAGAGTTTACTTGTTCCCAGTTATGTTATTTTAAACAAAAAGAAAGAGCCAGCATTCTGTTTCTTTAATGGCTGCAAGCTGATCAGCTGAAAGCTGATCGGATATTTCACTACAGCTGTATTTACTGGCAGAGACAGGACAATGAGTTGCAGGCAGAAGCTGGCAGGGAAGATGTTACAGCAAAAGTAGCTAAATAGAGGAATTTTTCTTTTTATAATTCTGAAACATTGCAGTAGCCATTATCCAGACATGAATTGAGAGATGCTTCCCTAGCCTTACAAGCAGCGTAGCTAAGATGGAGGAGACCATTATCTTTGTTTTGTGGACAGGAATCTGATAATAACAGAAAAAATTACTTGCTGCAGGTATAAAACAAGTCTTCACCACAACTATTTACAAAATCAGTTCTTGTTCTTGTATCTTATACAGACATGCTTCGTCACATGTTGGTTTTAGCAGCCATGGTGGCAGTAATTAGTGCTGACAGCAAGTGTATCCACCAGCAGTGGCAGGTTGCACCTCCTTTCTGGGCTGTACATCCTCATGAAGCAGTGTGTGAAGCACTATGGATACCCAACCAATTGGGTTTCCTCTGAGATTTTACTCTTCACTAGTGTATCTTTTACTAACATCACAGTAAAACCTCTCTTCATCTCTGCTGAAGATGAGTAGTCATTGTCAGGATCCCTCATCAGTTCCCTGAGGATATCTGAACCATGTGGACAACTCCTGTGCAGCCAGAAGCCAATGGCCTGAGAAGAGAGAAACACCCCTCTAGGGGCCAATTCTTCTGAAAAGGATGACTAAGGTAATATGGTCTACTTACTGGGGAATCCTCCTCTCTATTTTCTATAGAAAGATCTTAGACATTTAATTTTTAGATCCATTCTACATTTTTCTGGAAAATTGGGATCCGCTGTGTTATTGGTCTCAAATCCTGCTGGGCTTCACCAAGATGCTCATCTGATTCCCTTTTAGCAATAGTATTAAAACATAATGCTCTCTAAAGGCTATTGACAACATCGTCACTATACTCATCAAGGATGCTGTGCTGCTGCAGTAATTCATATTTACTGTGTGCTTTGATGTTTCTGGAGAGGTCTGACAAAGAAGCAAAATACTGTGACTACAGCTGATAAAGTGAGACAAAGGAGATAGATTAGGATCTGGTTTTCTACAGCATTTTGCTCAGTTCTATTCTAGGTGTGCTTTAAAGAATCTTGCATCACTACAATCTCCGTGTGCCTTCCAGTAATGCATTAAGAGATGCTGCCAACATCTGCTACTCACATGAGTCATCCTTCTTTTTCTCTTTTCACAGAGCTAGAAGAGTATGTGCTTTTTGAAAAGAAATTTGCAGCTTTATATCTTATCTAGTATGTGCTTCAGGCCCTAAAATGCTTAGCAATCTGCTTAAATAAATACTGAAACTCTTCACATTGTTATGCTACTTTAAAGTGGGTAGTAAAGATAGTTATCCCTGCGGTATGTTGGGTGGAAATCCACAGAACAGATAGATAGACTGAGAAAATTCATCATACTCACATGTAACATCAACATTCGGGTCAAACCCAGATCCCAGGTTTCATAGTGCCATGATGTTGTTCGTTAGCTATGAGCTGGGAGAGCACATTTGGCAATATGTGGCTTACACAGGGTTGCTGCTGTTCACCAAAGTGCTGGTGAGAGATGTCTTGCTTTCTGTGAGCCCAGATATGAAAATATGATACTGGTAACACTGGGGATGTTTTTCAGCCTTTTCCTTCACCAGATTTGCTATTGGGGTGACTGGTGTGTGGGTTATGCAGTCTAACTCTAACTGTGGGACTTTTTTAATGACATTATTTTCTCTTGCACCAACCTGTGAATGAAGTCTGGTCTGGCAAAGCTCTAGGCCTAGGCCCATTAGAAAATGCTGACAGAAAATACTTGTTTATTTGGTGTTGTTCTAAGCAAAGCTAACAGTTTATCACATCTTTGAATATGCTGTTCATTTATCAAGCAGATCCATGAGATGGCTGAAATTCTCCAGGGAAGGTGAAGGAGGCTTAGTATTTTTTAAATTGGTCAGTTTGAAGCTCTCACACTGTGAGTAATGTTTCTAAAACACTAACATTATCTCTAATTTCTTAAAATTACACATAATTTGTTTTGTGTTGTTCAGTACTCTAACAGTTTATGAAAATACTTGACAATTAACTCTGGATGATAAGATTTAATAAGAGCTTTCACACATTTTTATCCTGCTCATCTGTTTTGAGTTGTAACTGCAACATTGACTTTTGATTTCTTTAGTGGTAGGACAGCTGGCTGAATAGTATTTGAGAGTTTCAAATACTTAGGAGCCATGAAATGAAGTTTCCTTGGAAATACAACTATGCCTGAAGGAAAAAGGGGATTCTTGTTTTTTCCTGGTTTCTTCATCATAAGTGATTTGAATGGTGACCAGGTTAAGGCAATATTGGCCACTTAGAGACTTACTGAGGATAAATAGTGGTTCTGATGCTCTGCAGTGATCATGGCAGTGAAACCTCTTCCCATTGTGAAAGGGGAACAAGGGATGCAGAGAGGTTTTCTTTACCTTTAAGAGTGGAAGCAAGAGGAAGGGCATGTTCCCTTGACCATAGGTTATCTTCAGTACTAGTTTCAAGATTTCTACTTCCTTTATCCTTCCTATCTGGGAGGGATGACCCTTGTGCTGAAGGGCTGGTGTCAGTGGAGCCCAAGAGCATTAAGCTGTGCTGGGAGGAACAGGGTACTGCACACTGCTTAAGGCTGTATGCATTCTCCAGACAGCATCCAAATGACATTTTCCACATTTTTCTCTTTCTAGGCATGGTGGAAAAGGCAAAATCTCCTATTCAGCACCCATAATGGTACTCTTGTGCTGAGGAGGATCATTTGTACTCTGATTTACCCATGTTTGCTTGTCAGGGTGAATGCCTTTAACTAGGAGTTCAGCTTCCCAAGTTCTAAGATGGGTCTGGGAACCTTTACCATTCCCAAAAAACAGGAGCAAAATCTGTCTCCTCATTAGGATAGACATCATTGTTAATTTTTTTTTTTTTGTTGTTGTTATATGGCATGGTGAGCACTTTTGCCTTTAGTGTTAAATGTTGAAACTCATGCATCTTTGAGAAAAAATTATAGGACCAGTCATTGTGGGACTGGCTTATAGATATTAAGATGTTAATCTGAAAATTCATATTCCCCAAGATGCCCATTCCTTAATGGTGGCTTAATAACAAATGAGTTCTGACAATGATAGTCAGACGATGCACTGTTTTCTACATCAGTTCTTTGAAAAAATTACATGATTTTTAAAAATCATTGTAAAGTACCTGTCTCCCACCTTCTCCACCATATTACATTAGTGTCTTTTGCGACATACAGTATCAGCATTGCACTGCTGCTTCTGCTCAGAGTCAGTGATGCAGGTGGCCTGATTTTCCACCTGTGAGGCCAACACTAAAATGTCTTGCATATCACTGTGAGCAGGATCTTTAGAAGACTGATATAGGAAGGCAAAACTGAAAATCTGTCCCTAAAGCCTCGGTTTGGCACTGAAACTCCCCAGTCCCTATTGCTTTCCTTGGATCATAGTTCTGACTCCACCTCAGGTTAACTGCTGTCCCTGCTATTTTTCCTCTGTTTAAAGAGGTGTCATGGGTTCAGCAGCAGCAGTCATTTTTCTCCTTCTCGGTAGCTGGTGCAGTGCTGTGGTTTTGATTTTTGGCTTGGGAGCAGCATTGATAACACCAGTGTTTTCAGTTGCTGCTTGGTAATGTTTAGGCTGGCCAAGGACTTCCTGAGCCTTATGCTCTGCCAGTGAGGAGGAGAAGCCGGGAGGAAGCTGAGACAGGACACTTGACCCAAACTGACCAAAGAGGTATTCCATATCACAGCATGTCATGACCAGGATGTAAAACGGAGGGCAGAGAGCCGGAAGCGTGGAAGGGGTGCACTGCATGGTCGGGCTGAATATATATAGTTGGTGAGCTGTTGTACTCTTTCCTTGTATTTCTCTTGTATTATTATTGGTGGTAGGAGTAGTGATTTGTGTTATACTTTAGATACTAAACTATTCTTATCTCAATCTATGGGATTTGCATTCTTTCGATTCTCTTTCCTATCCCCCCAGGACTGGGTGAAGAAAGAGGGGGGAGTGAGTGAGCAGAACTGTGTGAGGGCCTTAAACCACAACAAGAAGATGCACTGATACAGATTATTACTGCATTACAGTCCAAATGAGAGACAAATCACTGACCTCTGTGCGTGGGAATGAATCCCTTAGGTGATACAGCTGTTTTGTAGCAGTGGCTATCTTGGAGCACTCTGATGGCATATGCATTTCTCTGAGATACAGAGCATTACTGAGTGAAAATCAGCTCCTCTTAAAGTGCTGTGAATCTCAGTAGGCACAAATTGGAATCTTCAAACACTCACTCTCTGTTTACAACAGCTGCATGTAAAAAGAATGTGTTGTGGGTTATTTCTTGAGCAGGATGCAATGGGCTGCCTCACATCTTCATAGACAGGAGAAGGGAAAGCAGCTACATATTTAGCTTGCAACAGTATGGATTTCCTCATATGTCATCCTCAGTTGTTATTGAACTCACCTTCTCTCCTGGGGAGCAGCGGCCTCTCCTGGGTTGGTCTGATAGCTAAGCTAGCATAAAGCAAAGTGATCACATCTGGCAGCACCTTAGTAATAAGACCCTGGCAACACAAAGGCAAAAGCAACTAAATATCTTCAACTTTGAACTTATCCAGGTCAAAATTTTCTGGAGTCTGTCAGGTATCATTTTTGCCTCTTTTGAATGCTTTGTTTCTCTTACTTGTGGCCAGGACATAAGAGACGTGGTGCATATGCAGGGCAGACCCCTGGGAGACATTTGTTCATCTGGTTTTATGGTTCCTGTCAGCTATTTTCAGGCAGCAGGCAATGCAGCAGGTACTAGTTTGTGGTATGACAGTTGCACCAAGCAAAAGCAGGGCTCAGGCTTGTAAATCATATTTCAAGGTGACCAAACAATAACTTTTATAACTTTTGAGTCCTCCAAGGATCTGTGTCACTATTGGTTTTAATGAATGGTCTGAAAGGGGGTTGTAGGCAGCAAATGTGATAGCAGAATAAAATGATTAAATAAAAGCTGGGGGAGAAATGACAAAATGAAGAGGGACCTAATAAAGCTGGATAAATGGGCAGTGCAGGAGCAAATGAAACACAGTGTTGCAAGAAAATTTGTAAGAGAAGGAATGATGTTAACTCTTTTTAGCATTCTTGTGTCCTGCATTTTGCTCTGAAGAGATCTGGCCTTTTGACAGCTTAAACAACACTGCTACTCAGAGCCTAGGTGTGGCAACTGATGCAATATAAGAGATGGCAGGTGGTGCAATCTACATAGACAAGACGGATGGGTGCTAAGAAGGGAAAAGGAAAACGTCAGAGACTGTAGTGTTTGCCCATGGTCACTCGTCACACCAAATGCAGAATAGGAGGCTTGAGAACGTCAGTGTCTAGGGCCAGACTCTGAACCGAATTCACAGATCCCAGAGGCCAGACCATTAACTGAGAGAAGCACCTTCAGAGGGTCATAGACATATATAGACATAGTCATACCGATAGTCAAGACAGAGGGAAGGAATCACTCCCTGTTTAGTTCAGTTAGTTAGAGGGAGAGGTTAGGTGAGTTGCTTAGGCCGTATGCTCAATTTCTAAGTGGCTGGAATTAGTAAAATGACTTATACCCTGTTATTTTTACCTCTGAACCATTTCTTTTCAGCCAGAGCTGAAACTAGGGGGCTGTTCCTGGATGATAAGTCCTTTTTTTTTTTTCCTGAGAACTGACAGCTGTGGAAATGAAATAGGTCATCAGAGGAACAAAATGAAAATGAATAGTGATAAAAGCTTTACACATTCAGGCTAGCCTTGGGGATTAAGAACACTGGTGAAGCCATATATAGTCTTGCCCTGGCACTCTGATATTTCTGCCCTTACATCAGGGCAGTGGGTAGAGTGTGGGTCCTATGCAGGACTGGGGCTGTCAGTTGGAGGTGTCTGCTTGCGTAGCAGAGGTATCTGCTAGTGTGCCAAAGTATAGTACGTCCCTCATGGCAAGCTGAGCTCCTTGGCTCATGACCAGATTTTATGTTCTGCTGGAAATGTTTATGCACACTGTCAGGGCCTTGAGAAGCCACAGGGCAGTGTGTGTGTGGTTTCCTTTGGGTTTAGAGTCTCCTCCCTTGGGCCATGCCTGCTGAGCCCTGATGTATCTATAAATAGATCCTATTTACATTTCATTGGTAAAACTAGAGCGTTCTTCAGTTTTGTTTGTGGGAGGGTGATAGATGCAAGTTTTGGTTTTTTTGCACAGAGATCTCACAGACTGCAAAAGCAGTCACCTGTTCCATAAAATGAAAAAAACTCAGCCAGGCTGCCAAGTGCCTACTAAACACCAGCTGGGAAAGTGTCACAGCATCAAGCTATCCAGCTGCTGACTGTGCTCACAAGCTGAGGCAAAACGGAGGATAATCAGGTAGCCTAATGGTGGCAGGCAGCTTAGGAAGGTGAGTTCAGAAGCTTCCCTACGGTGTGAGTGCCAGCACCTAGCCAAAGTGGTGTTGGTCCTTCCCACTGGGTGATACACAAGCTAGGAAGCTGGTCTCAGCTGCTGCATAACATGTCTTGCAGAAGCCACTGCTGGGGGCTTCTGTGGTGTAAAACCATACCTTGAAGCAACTTGCCTTGAGAAAACCTCAGTACATGCAGTAGGTACCTTCAAGCTGAAGACAATATAATTATGGACTGCATTTCCATCCCCCTTCCTCTCACTGTGCTACAATGGGACAAGTAAAGCATGGCAATATCAGGACATAAAGAATTATACAGAGGCTTTTTGTTATTGTAGACTGCGACTAAAAGGAGAAACAGTAATTATCTGAAAATATCAAACCTTAGCCATACAGAGGAACAATTATCTACGTTCATTGCAGTCTGTGTGCAGCCTGTATTACAGGGATACTTGCCTTATACTTCCAAGGGAAGGCTCTCAGTACTGAATATATTGATGCACTGGAAGATTCCTGGAAAGATTTTCTGTAATGTATAACAGCCTTAACAGTTGGAGGTTTTGAAGTGTATAAAACTGATGATCAATTCAGACAGGGAAGTGGTGGAATAATTGTCCTCTCCTGTTCCTTTCTACCGTATGTTTTGTGATTCCTGCTGCATCAGAAGATTAAGAAGCTCTCAGAAGTCTCTCAATAGCAGGTTTGCATGCTCTACACCATTTCCTTGATCATGGTGGTTGCAGTCCTTTGTCTAGTGTTATAAAACCAAAATGATATGTGAGCGTAAAGTGCTCCAGGATAAGTAAAAGAATCATTATGACATAATTCTCAGTGCTTTTTCTGTGATGTTGTAAGGCAGGTTCAGGTGATAAGTAGAACCCATGGCATACTATGTGAAGGCACACCTGTTTGTGTCAGGTGAACACATGTTAGAGAAGTCACTACAACTTTTTTTACCTTGCTGGCTGCCTGGATCTCCAGGGGCACATGACTTTGCAGAGCTCTGCGGAACCAAGGCTCCTGTCTTAAATTGGTACAGCCTAAGGTGTGGCATAGTAGAGACAGCAGTGTTTCACACACATCTGCAACAGAAACTGAGCACAGTACTGACATGGTAAAAGTGTGGTAACTGGATGGTTTTGTCTGCACATCTCTTTTCTGGGTATTTTGAGATGGGCAGATTCCTTAGCTAGAAATATACCTGCCAGTGCCATTGCTGACTTTTCTGCTTTCAGAAGCTTTTTGCCACCTTCCATGAAACTTGTGTTAGTGTAATTTCCCTGCCCCTTGACACAATGCAGGTGAACTATTTTTTCTTGATGCTCAAGGCATGTGAAGCCACAGAAAAACACTAACTGCTGTGAGTAAAACAGTCAATAAATTACCATCAGACTCTCCCTTCTGTTTAACTTTTATTAAAAGAGGTGCTAAGGTACTGTACTGTATGCAGTACATCATATTTATTACCAAAATTAACAAATATACAAAACTTATACATGTAATTTTCTTACATCCATTTATTGGTCTATAATACTGCATTTGTTCAAGTAGGTTATCTACAGTATGTAAACATCCCTTGGATTGACCTCACACAGATTAGGAAAGCCCATCTAACCCATGTATTTACCAAATATAGCTTTTTCTTTTTTAAAATTTATTTGGCTTTCATTGGTAGAACCTAATCTTCACATTTGGTACATGGAAGAGACATCTACAGTGCAAAAAGAGGCAGATTTTCTGGTTTTGTTCTGAGCAGTTTAGCGGAGTCATGGTTTTAAGGAGCCAAGAATAAATTCACACAAACTTGATAGGAGATGGATTAGTGTTAACACCAATGACTTATAGATCAGCCACTAAACTAGAGCAGAAATTCAAAGCCTCTTCTCCAGCCCTCTGAGCCAGGTGTAAAAAACCCCTCAGCCTTGTTTCTGAAGGATTATAAAAGGACATTTTATCAACAAAGAGAGAAGGTTTACTTTACAAAGAGCCTTCCAAGATTCCAGTTTCAATTTTCTGCTTTGTGGCATTTTTTCTTTTTTTTTCCTCTTGTTAGCAAGCAATATTTTTTTCCTTTTTAATGGGGGAAAAATAACTGGTGGGGAACAGATTTTGTCTGTTGGCAATTTCTTAGTGAGTTGGAGATTACAGTTGGAGTTTGTAGATCTTTGAACCTAGAAGTACAGAGCTCAGTAAGCTGCCATGTACAAGGGAGAGAGAAAGGGAGAAAGAGAATAATGTCATTATATTCCAGATGTGGAGCTTTCCAGTTTTGCTGTATAAAACAGGAAAAGACTTCCTTCCTTCTGTTTCCCACTGTTTCACAAGCGTGACTTAATTTAACTGAGTAAAGCTGATCCAGAGAGACCTTCACTCGCACCCTTCTTCCCATTCTCATCCAAGCACCGTATTGCTATTTTTTAGGAGGCCTCATCCATGTCCATGGAAGCATCTGATGAGAATGGACCTAACTGGACACCATTTTGCATGGAAACCCCTCTGCCATTCCTCGTCTGTTACCACAGAGCCCCACTGCTGTCTTTGGCACCGTACATCTCGGCCAACTTTTTGAAGCGCGGCCCCCAGTCTGTCAGGTAGTCGTAGCTCTGATCTGAGTCTGTTGTCACCGACTGTAGGGAGCTGAGTGAGTCTGCCACTGAGCCATTCCCTTCAAACATATATGTCTGGAGGGAGTCGAAGGGAGGCGCCCACAGGTCCATGTCAGCTTCATACAGCTTAGCAAGCACATAGTTGTGGACGTTGTTGTCCATGACGCACGCCTGAGGCACATATCGGGAGAGGCTCTCTATTTCAGGGAGCATGTCCTGCCGGTTTTTTACCACCAGCTGGGCCTCTCGGGGGTTCCACATGGCAGCAATATCGAAGGCCTCTGTGTCCTCCTCCCCGCCACCCTCGTCGTCATACCTGACGATGTTCTCGTGGATGTTCTCCTCCTCATCGATGATGTACGGCTGCTTCCGCTGGCGCCGCATGGAGAGGATAAGGAGAACCAGCACTGTAGGAGGCAACAGAGACACGAGGCCATCAGTGAAAGGGCAGATCTTATGAGTGCTTTAGACCTCTGATGCCCTGTTTCCCCCTCCATGAGCCCAGTCAGTCCCTTGGATTTAAAGTGCTGTGTTGTTTGCAGGTGAGTGATGTAGAAATCCACCAATCCCAAGTCTAATTTAGTAGCGTGAGGTCCTGCTAATCTGTCCCTTTTTCCACCTTAATTCCTAACTCTCAGTGACAAGGCATGTATATCCAGTGTTGCTTGCAATGCACTATAGCAGTACTTGAGCTACTTTTAAGTAAGCCAGATCAGGCAATCAATAACAGTTTATCTGCAGTGGCACACAGCTCGATAGAGGTACCTTTCTTTCCTGATGTGCAGCAAGCCTTTGCAGCCTGCTTGCGGCCCCCAGCCCAAGGTCTGACTCTTCAGCTTGGGGCTGCACATGACATGAATGGATGGTGCCAAGGCACCATGGTGAAATGTTTGCCTACATAGCATAAAGCAGAGCTAGCTGTTTGGTCTCCTCCAAAGGTTTTGTTTTGGTTTTATCTGCAATCCTCTTGCAGTGCTGCTGTGCTGGTGCTCATCATCCTCTCCATGCTTCTTAGCATTGGGACAGTTGGTCATATGAGCACTAGAGCCCTTTATTATTGAAAAAGTGCCATCAACTGGTGACTCTATTTCCAGGGCTAGAGCTCAGCAAAGGTTTTGAATGCTGAAATTTCCACCTGAGGTACCTAGGCTCCTTTGAACAGCCGTAATTGAGACACTTCTATAGGATTTTTCCTGTATCTTACTCCACTGCACCTCAAACTGTGTCACTTGAAATTTCAGGGAATGTTTGTTTTGAACCAATAACTTATGACTCGAGAGAGTGAACGAGGGCAGCGCTGAAATTCTTTTGGTACCAAGAGCTCTCAGGGGACATAGCAAGTCCGGGCAAGAAAGGAATGAAATTTATTTGCAGAGACAGAACACATGCAAGATGCTCAGCCTTTTTATAACAGCACAGGCACAATTTTAATTTAGTACCTCAAGGAAAACACATGGAGGTGGGAATATCTACTGTTGAAAGACAAGAGATGGAATAGAGCTTACCATTCCTGTTTCCTTTGGGAGCATATGACCAGAAACTGCTGAGGATGAAAAAGTAACCAGAGCTCTCAGGACTTCCTCCTGGCATACCTCTTCCAGGAAAGCAGGGTGATACTAGACACCCTGGCACTTTGGCGTCTGGCACAAATATTTGCAGGCCATAGTTTTCCCTCATTCTTACACCCCAGGGTCTGAAGCCATATGCAGCTGACTACACCATCTGGCCATATGGTCCTTGATTTGTCCCTTTCAGTATGTGTGTGTCTACCTATAGTATATACATATACAAAGATGTGTGTGTACATGTGTGTGTGCATCTTTCACCTTTGGTTGATCGGCAACCCCCTGGCCAGAGCTGAAGAGTCTGACCTTTCCCAAGAAGCCAAGGATTTACCGAGCAGGACGAAGATGCAGGCAAGGATTGCAATGAGTGCTCCTCTGCTCAGGCTGACAGGGAGGACATAGGCCTCTGCATTGCAGGACATCACCATGCCATCATCATCGCAGCTGCACACGTGCACGGTCAGTGTGCCTGTGCTGCTCAGCACAGGGTGGCCATTGTCACTGATCAGGATGGGGAGGTAAAAGGTGTTCTGCTCATGTTGTCTGAAACCAGAGCGCCTTGTCAAAATCCATGCTGTATTATCTGAGGGTAGAAAATAAATGGAGAGAAGAGTTTACATGCAGAGCACATAAATTCAGCAGAGAAGGAAAGTTGAAAAAATCACTCCTAGACCATGTATTTGCCTTCTCTTTTTTTTTCTTTGGTTTCTATCAGTTTGTCACAAATCAGCATTTTGCTTCTGCCTCCCTTATTACAGTCTTTTCTCAGGCCACAGCTGCAAACCTGCAAGGCATGCACACCTTAGGAGCTGCTTTTACCCCTTCTGATATGAAGTGCCCAGAGCAAACTCACAGTCTCCAGATTTAGCTAAAAGAGCTTTCAGAAGGCAAGACAGAAGCAAACAATTGAAGGAAACTTGTTGTCCCTATTTGTTCATGCTCAACAACTTTTCTAAACCTCACTCTTAGTCACTGGCACTGTTTCAGAGATGCTGGTATATAACCCTTGTGGACATGTTAAGGTACTTTTCATGTTTTTTGATATATGTCATGGTTATCTGCTTGAGTCAATAAAAAGATGAAGGAAAAAACAAATTGCTATTCTAAAGCATCAATGAGTTGAAAACTTACAACTAAACTTTTTTTTTCAGTGAAATACATGCAATTTCGTTTTCACTTTTGCCACTGAAATAAGTCAGAACGCTTCACGTTCTCATTGTCAGAATTATTCTGCTTTGATATGACCATTCTGCTTCATTTACTGTGACTGCCTGTTTCTTATATAAATCAAAAGATATCAAAGTGATGCTGTTAAAAAAATAGTAAAAGAGTCACCTAACAGCCAGTTGCTGTTGGTCATTTCAAGAGAAATTCCTACCTTTGGGGCTTCTTCTCCATATTCAGCATCTTTTTTAAAATGTCAGAATTTCCCAGTGGCATTTAAATTCCTGCCTACCCCCTCCTTCAAATTCCTCAGACTGTACCATGTTTCCTAATGAGAAAGAAACTGAACTCAGGAATTTGTTCTTCTCATTTCTCATCACAGGAATGCCTAGGCAAAACTTTTGGAGGTCAGTGGTACTTTGTTACTGCTGACTTTCAAGATTCTTGGATTCAGAGACTCTTGGAAAGCATGACTAGATATCTCCAATGTGAACTGGGCCACCAGGGAGTCAACAGGAACCTGCAGGAAAATTGGTTGTTCCTACAGACATGTCTGCAAATCTTGGGCCAGCAATGCTAAACGGAGAACACAGGTACTTTTTCTCTTTGTCAGACCTACCTGACCTGTTCCCATGCAGTGATGCTGTGGGATATTGGGAGATGAATTTCATGCAGTTTCTTTTACTACTTAGCTTAGCTTCCTGTTTCCTTGGTTCAAAAGAGGCCCCAGTCTGGCCACCTGCATCACCAGGTTGCTACCAGTGTACATTTGCTAAGCCTAGAAATGCAGGATGCCAATTGGCTGTTGCCAGGTGGGCTGGCAAAAAGCAGCTGCAACCCAGAAATGGCAAGAAACTTTATCACAATTACGCTGTAGAAAACCCGCAAAATATCAAGAAGGGATTGTTCCACTTCTTTATTATTTCCCTATCAATTTACTGCTAAAATTATAACCTTGGGTTATTTTCTTCACTGCAGAGACTCAGGCTGCATGCAAATTAATCAGCTGTATTATCTGCTGCAGTCTGAACATCAGAAATGATTTGATGGCTTTTAGGAGTGAAATCAGGAATGTTAAATACAACTGGCTATGGAATATAAGCAAACTCAAGCTAGACTCACTAGACTTGCTGCTAGACTTAAATTATGCTCAGAATTACATACTTTGTGTTGCAAATCTTGATGGCATCATATGATACTGGTGCCTATACCCCTGGGCTGTTCATGTGCCTTCTAGTATTTGCTCTCCAGCCATTAATGCCACATCTTTTCAACATTGGGCCTGTTTTAGCATACAAAAAAGCAGCCCAAAGGGCAGAAAATGGCAAAGTGCCTGCATTTATGCTGTGTCAATGGAAATGTCTGAGTCATCCGAACAACATACTAATTTGGTTACTTTTCTCTTTCCTGGGTGAAAGACTCACTGTCTAAAACTGACTTACAACAAGAGTCACAAATTCTATTCTATGTCTAGGTGACAAAAAACCTTCATCTTTTGTGTAATTGCTCTTTGTGAAGAAAAAAGACTTAATTATCCTGAGCTAATCATACTTTGCCTGTAAAGAACGTCACAGGCAGTGAACCTGGCTGAAGCTGTGCAAAATCAGCTAGTGAGAGATCTCAAGTTTTTTTAACCATAACTTCTTCTTTTCATGCCAAACCAAGTCTCTATAATAAAATAATGATAAAAATTTCATACATATATATATATATGTATTTTTGCTGTGACAGGCTGAACATATCACCTACATCTTAAATGTTCTTGGTGATGAAATTCTCCAGGTGAATCTCAGCATTACATTTCATCCCTCTGTTTTATTTTGCTTTGCAATAGGCAGGTATCCAAATCACCCCTAGAGAATTACTCTACCTGTTACTTTGCAACTGCAATATGTTGGTGCCAAAGCTTGTGTAACTCATCAAAAGTCAATGTGATCTGATGTACTACTGCAATGTGAAGGACATGCCGTGATATGGTCCGGCATGGCAGAAAATGGAATAAACAATTTTCTTCCAAATTTGATATCTGCTAAGCCTCAGACATCAGGAGAAGAGGGCTTGTGAGGTCATGAAAGCTCCATTATATAAGAAGGAAAAAAAGGCAAGCATGCGCAACATTTTTGCATCACAGCTTCCAACACAGCTTCTTTGGCTCACAGAAGGCTGGATAGTAGCACTAAGCTACAGTGCTGAGAAGAGATACTGATGATCACAGCATGGTCCTGTGCCTGTGTCATTAGGAGGAGGTGAAAACTCTACTTCCCACAGGCATGCAGGCTGGTGTCTTTACGTGGTTGCGAGAGCAAACCATGGAGCATCTCATTCCTGCAGCTCTCTGCCCCATTGAAAGTGATGTACCTTCTTTGAGAAGGTAGGGGAATTAACCACTGTGTAGGTCCAAGCATTAAGATCAGAGATAACTACCACTCTTCTTACAAGAAAGGCTTGTTTTCTTTCTGTGTGCATCTGAACAAGAACTGGGGATGGTTAGTACAGAACTTCTGTTAGTTTTGAAAACCTAATTGTAATAATTTTGAATATAGGGAAACATACAAAGAAATATTTTGCCTGGAGTAAGAGAAAGCGCATAAGGAATCAGGCATTTCAGACACTACTGGCTTTAGGAAGGGGTCACATTTTCTCTTGGGGATTTTCAGCTCACTGTTTTTGCTCTCTGCTGAAGTGTGAGGTAGACTGTGGTTTTAGGGGAGGAACAAACAATTCAGAATTTTCTAGGACAAGTTTAAATGCAATGGCGAGGACTGCCAGAGGCTTCTAATGGTGGTGCTGGCAGTGGTATGACACTGATACCTGCCCCCATGCTCTTTTCATCAGTTCACCAAAAGATGGAGGCCAGAAGTGTCAACAGAAGACCAGCTCAGATTTTAATCTGGAAATGTAGGAAGATTATTTTGTTCATCCCATTCTTACCCCAAGCCTCTTTTGCCAACTTTTTCCTAGCATAATCTCATTAGATTGAGAAGCAGGCAAAGATGGCTTGGCAATGTCTTACATGAGTAACCAAAGAGATGGGAGACTCCAGGTCAATTCCCTGCTTTATCACATATATCCTACAAGGCCTTGGGAGGTCATTTAGGCACATATCTTTGTAGATACTTACATGTCTGTCTCCCACAGATTTTACTGAGCTCAAAGGGAACTAGGCATTTAAGCAGCTTCATTTCTTTTTTGCCTTGGATCCCTGACTGTAAAAATGGAGAACAATGGGATTTCTTGGTCTACCAGAGATATGCAGAGAATAAATAGGCTGAAGAAGTTCTCAGAGACTAAAATGACAAGGGCCAAAGAAATATGTAAAACAGCTCATCAGAATGCAAAGTGTGATTTATCTGTTGCTCAGTATAAATCAAGGTTTTAATTGTGTCAGGAAGACTGCATGTTTTGCAGTTTCTCCTACTGCTGTATTGGACAACTCAGCAATCAGCACAATTGCAAATCTTAATAACCCCTTCCCACAGCCTGAGACACATTGCTGTCTTGTGTTTACATGTGGAGGATGTGACTAGCAAGGAGGGTTCTGTTTCTTGTCTTGCCACCCTGTGACATACAATTGAGTTACTCCCTCTGTGACTATATTATATGATTTATGTAGTGCTTAGTGGTCTCTAGCTGAAAATATAAATATAAATTATTGTTACTGAAATAACTACTGCACTTCAAATTGCTGAAGCACTGAATTAATCCTTAATGTGTATATTTCAAATAGTCAGTGGTTTGATACTTTACATTTTTTATTTCAGTTCTGTAACCAATAGTACCCTAAGCTTCTTGTGCTGTATATCTCTTGGAAAGCTGGTATTTTACAGAGGGTGAGAGGCACAGCCATTCAGTCATTGCTGTCACTACAAATTATCCCAAGTATGGCCTTAGACAGAAAAAGTGCATCTGATGCTGAGAATTTTGTTTCTTTTTTTAGAACAGCGCCTTGAGGGTGAAATGAGCCTAGTTTACCAAATGTTTTAGCAACAGTTGTGTTTTATTTGTTCACTTATTTTGGCAATATATATACAAAAATAAAAAGAGGGAGACAATGGGAGAGAGATGGGGATAAAAATACAAGAAATTGCGTGTGGAGGCTTCAGGGACACTATAGAAAGAAAATTGGTTTTGGGATGAAAAAACATCAGTGTGTGATATAGGAGGGTTACAAACTTTGCAAGTAGCATGTTTCAATAGATGTTTACAGGGACTTCTTTGTTAGCTTTTACATTGCTTTTTCATATTCCTGCAGAGACACACATAGAGGCTTATGGAAATACGTGTGACAAGCAGGCAAGTGTGAAAGCAGGGGCAGGCACGCTGCTTGAAGATCAGCACAGATACTGCAGGTGGCCAGTCTTTCTGCCCATTTATTCTGGAATCATTTGCTGATCTGCTGTAATGTACATATTAAACTCCTACTGAAATCCAGCCCTTTCATATGGGCTTTCAAAGCTCTAAACCAGGTCACTCAAAGTCCTCCCTCTTTCCCCATGAGGGCTGTTGTAGATCTGACCTAAGCACCAGTATCTACCCATGGAGATCCTCTACCAGAAGCAGTCATTCAAAGGCTTGACATAGTGGAGCTTTCCTGCAGGCTCTAAACCTACCAAAGCTTCCCTCAAAGAAGCAAATTCCACTGGTTAGGACACTCAAGTGCCAGCACATTGCCATGAGTCTTCCACTGGTGTTTCAGTTTACACTTAGCTGATCTTACACAGGCTTTTAACTGTATGCTGTTATTCCCCTAAGGCTCTGCATATCCTTCCCTATCTCATGACCTTTCCTATAGAAATGAGGATGTACAAAAGAGGGAGAAAAAAAGTGCTTGGGGGAAAAGACTAGAACCTTCTCTTTCTGTGCCTGGGAGAAAACATGAAAAGTACAAAAGAAAAAAAAAAAAAGAACAACATACCCTTCAGATATGTCTCCTAGCTCCAGTTGAAATCCTACTTTTAAGCATCTCCTTTTGAATGAACGCGATTTCCACTCTGTTATCTAAGATGCCTGCAGCCTGGCCACAAGATCTGAATTTGCACAGAACACTGGCACATTTCATCAAAGAAGAAAAAGGAGCCTATTTCTACAGAATATTTATAAAGAAGAAAATATCATGTAACCTTCAAGCGTATTAAGTCATATGCCATTTTATTGCTGCCTTTAAGGAGCAGGTGTCGCTTGGTATCATTTGAAATGGCAGTCTTATCACACAGTGTAAGTCACAGCCTTTCAAGTCCAACTCAGGCATTAGAAATTAGAGTATCTAACTGTTTGTGTCCACTCTGATTACCTTGATTGTCCCTTAGAGTAAAGTTGGGGTTGTTGGCTGCCTCTGGAGCCAAGCTATAGTAGAAGTGCTGACCATCCTGTGGGTCATCCCTGTCGATGGCACTCACTGTCTGGATCAGCTACAGGGTATGACAATGAAGCAGAAACAGTTGAGACACAAAATATATATAATATGAATAAACAGATATCATATATATTTATATATATAAGCAAATGGATCATTTGAATGAAACTGTCTTGCAGATGTACAGTAGATAAATCAGAAAGAGACTCAATCAAAACCTTGCAGGCTTCATATATTTTGCTATGATCATGCAAATCACCTTTAAACAAAAGAAATAGTTGGTTTGCTTCAAATAACAGATGCTTTTCTCTCATGCATCCCTATCTTCTGTTGCACATTTATTTTTTCAGGGTGTTCAGAAGACTTATTGTGCATTAGAGAGCTTGTAAGAAGTCCATACTTATCTTCAACTTCATTTTGCAGGTAGAAAAGGACTTCAGGTTAATTATTTTATCACTCTTAATTTTAAATCAATTACATTATTTCCAAGTTGTCAGTGGAAAATTAAAGAGTAAAGGCAATCATGCAAACACTCTGCATATGTAATATATATCATCATGGAAAGAAATGAAGACAATGTTAAATCCAGAAAGAGATTTGTCAGCTCGCCTACAGAGGCTTAGTAAAGTAGGTCTAATGGCTTGAAGCACAACAAGCTATAGCTCTGTCTGAATAAACATTCTGACATCTTTTTAGACAAGGAAGAAATCTTCACCTGGATTTTTGCATTCAAAAGTTATTTTTTAATTCAAAGGCAAATGACAGACCCATAAAGTCATGTTCGCCACCTTAAAAATTATTTCAGAAGTTTTCAAAGAGTGGAAATAGAAGCTGTCTTTCTTCACATAAGGAAACAGTCTAAATTAGAGTGTGTTTCTCAGAAAACTTATTATTTAGGACACTCACCTTTCAAAACCAGGAAAAAAGGTATACAATGATTTCTACTCCCTGTATTTTTAAGATCCTCTGTAAATTAGGGAGATGAAATTATCCTGTATGTGATAGTTCTGAGACAGTTGTCCCAGCAGTGAGTAGCTATTTCATTCTACTTCACAGCAAGCTGTAAGAAGCTTCAATGAACACACGGCTATATTACTAGTGTAATTTTTCCTTCACAAATCATGAATGATGTGTCTATATGTTTAAACTATGCTAGTCAAGTTTGCACTAGGAGACACAAGTTTCTACTATGGACCCTGGGTGGTAAAGCACCCAAATTGTCTCCCTACAAGCAATCAGCAGTAAAGCCCACACCAGCTTCAGCGAGAAAGAGATTGTGTCCATCTGTGACAAAGGCAGACCTTGTTCAAGGGGTTTAACGGGCTTTTAGAAGGAAGAGGAGCACAAAGGCTTCACTGCTTGCTTAGAAGTCCTGGTTTACGGTGTGTGGAGAGGGAAGTCCTTTGCTGTCCATGACTCTCTGTCCCAGCAAAACGGGTTCAGCTTGGCACCCCTTTGAAGCTGATGTACTTTGTTGTGCTCAGCTCCCACAAGTCCAGGGTGCTTAAGGCTCTTATAAATAGTGTCTTTTAACGGTAAGCCTTGTCTGCCACAGGAGGGCTGGGCTTAATTCCATGGCATGTCTCATAACACTTCTCTCTTTGTTGCTGCTACAGGACACACGGGGTATTTGCCTGATGGCATCTGTACAAAGGAAGGCTTAATTTCAGCCATGAGGCCCTTTGTGCAGTGATCCTGGAAACTACTTAGGGAGAAAAATGAGGTGCTATGTATGATGCTAATCCCGGTGTGATGTACTTGCCTTTGGAGAGCAGCACAGACAGCTGTTGACCAGAGTTCAGGTAAAATGTGTGGTTAGCTGAACCTTCTTTTCAATGTTCACCCTTTCTGACATGCTGCTTTTGTGTAGGATGGCATTCCCTCCCCAGCCCCTGGCATTACCAGTGTTTCTCACCTGCCCTGCTTTGGCATTTTCACAAACAAAAGCTTCATAAAACCTTGCGAACTCGGGTGCGTTGTCATTCACATCCAGGACTTTCACCGTCACAGAGACGCTGCCCACCTGAGAGGGGTTGTCTGGAAGGAGGAGGCACAATGTAAAGAAAGGCAGTGTATAGGAAGGAGAAGGGGCTACTCCTCACCTTGCTTCAGAGGTAAAGCAGTTTTTTGGTACTGACTCATGTTAAATGATATTTTCCTATCAGGAATTGCTATTGCTTGTGGGTTGTGTGACTCGGAGTGAAGCTGCAATGCATCTCCCTCTCTAATCTGGATTCCCATAATCGCATCTTTTTCAAACAAATTCCATGAAAACTTCAACCTGGTTCAATCCAATGGGACTATTTCTATAACAAAAGTTTTACACAATGCCCAGCATTCTTTTTTTACTACCCCTCGATTGAGCAATAGTATTAGTTAAGCCTTGCTGATGGTGGCACAAATTAAGAAGGGACTCTTCAGGATAGATTTGTGATTCGTATCTCATTGAAAGTCGTAATTCTGCAGTTCAGAATTTGCTTAGAATTTATGTTCCTTGAACTCACAAATACTGTCAAAGTTTTGGTACTTTGTACAGGGAGGGTTAAAATGTAGTAACACATGAAATTGTACAGAAAAGCTTTCACTGAAGCTTAAAATTGCAATGAAAATTTTACATTCTGCATGCTAGCCTTTGTGATATTTCTGTCCCACTGGCTCATTAGCTTTCTTTGCCAGTAAATCCATACATCTTTCACATATCTTCACAATTTCCAAATTAAGTGGACACAGATATTTTTTTTACTGCGTTTTTTTCCCAAAACATATTTTTCCTTTATTTAATTCAAACATTAAACAGAAGGAAAAAAAAATCATTATTATGAGGTCAGAAAAGGTGCAAAAATCCAGAAAATTCTAAAAAAATAGTATTCTATTTTTTTTTCACCATACCACTTTGTGCATTTATGTCCAAATAGATCTCACTTTATAACAAGAAGTGATATGTTCATATACACAGCAGAGAATTTTCTTATACCCTGGAATTTTCTTAAATGTTCAGTGTACCATATCCATGACATGTGTCATATTGTATCATTGAGATAATACTCTTAAACTATATTGTTTCTCCCTAATTTATAATTTAATCCTTCATCTTCCCACATATCCATACATATCTTGCTAACACACCTGTCATTGTGTCAGATGTATGCCTGCGTTTACACTCTCAGCAATATTGATCTAACTTTTTAAAGTAGGAGCTTTATTCATGAGTGCACAACTATGACATTTTTGCAAGTATTCACTAAACTAAAACACTGTGTTACACATGTACAGATCAAAACTGACAGAGGATTGACAGAGGAAGGAAGGCATGCCTTCATATTGCTCTCACCCTTGAGTACTGCTACAGGAGCAGCTTTTACAGACTTGTATGTGTATTTGGATTTACATGGAATTGCAATGGCTACTAGTGACTGAAAATAAAACTCTCATCAAAATAGATGGGGGTCAGATCCTATCATGTCATCAACTCCTCACTATTAAAAAGGGGACAGAAGAACATCGTGTTCTGGAATAGCCTGCAAACATGTGGCAGAGTGACCCTGACTCTTGTGAAACCCTGTCTTTGCTAACCTCAAGTTGGCTGATGCATTTTTAGGCAAGCTTCTTGAAACTCTTCTGAAATTGCTCCATATCTCTGGTACAGCCTGAATGTGCAGGGAACTCTCTCAGACCTGAGGAATGATGCTGCTATTGGCAGCAAACTTCTGAAAAGCTGCTGACCCACATCAGATGCACTGAGACCCTGAGCAAAAGCTATATGGACCAGAGACATTTCCGGTGAAGACTGGGTGAACCTTTTATTTGCTTATATACCCCAAACTCCTTTATGAATCTCACATCAGTTAGTATTTCAAACTCAGCTAAATTTTTCATACAGACACTATGAAACAATCAGCATCTCCTTGCTCTCAACACCTAGGTAAATGCTTGGCACAGATGAATCCTGAGCAGAGTTTTAGGTCATTGTAAAACCAAAATGCATAACTAGTTTAGCGATCTCAAAGAATTTTGGCCCAAATTATTTATGCAGCAAGCAGATGATGATGATTTTTACTTGCCGCTGAACCAGAACAGATTTCAACTGGTGACCTAGTAGTGTAGGATCACTTCTGCCTACCATCCCTGCACCACTCAATCCTCGCAGGTAGGACTGGCAGTTCTGGCAGCTGTGCAGCCTATACATCATCTGCTTTAGCTGCCTAGCTCTTCTGAAGAGACAGAGCTTTTCCAGAAACACATCAGAAAGAGTTTTAAATAAATCCGTGGAATACTAATGAATTGGAAAAAGCAGTGTCCTGCATGGAATTGACAGCCTCTACTCCTCCCACCATCCTGTGAAAGGGAGCACAAAAAATAAACACAATGCAGTATTTGCTTGTCGATGTCAGAAAAATAATTCAGTTAACATGTCTTCCCACTCAGTACATAAGAACATGTGAATTGCTGAATCTGTCTCTCAGCTTGCTTTGTCTATTGTGTCTTTTTAATCTATGTACAGCTTGCATTCTCCTTACTCAGTTCCACGGCCAGCACAGTGATGTTGTGCCAAGAAACGTCTTCCCGGTCAAGCGGTCTTGCAGTCATCAGTGCTCCTGATGTAATGTCGACATAAAAGAACCGCCCTGGATCACTGCTTCTGTCAATTGAGTATCTGCAAGAGTACATATTAAAAGTATTACACAACCCTTGTGAAAACTGTGCTATAGCCAACAAAATACCCTAGCAATGGGAATAATGTCATACCCAGCAGATCCACATTCTTCCACAACTTAGTTACATGCTTCATTGACTTGCATAGGTAGAGTCAGCTGCTCAAAAAAATAGTTCATGTGGTTAACAGTATTTGATGGCGAGTACTACTTGGATGGAGCTGGAAGACAGGAAGATTTAGAGGAAGAAACCTCAAAGCAAGGCACAGCTCAGTACAGGAACATCTGCTTTACAGAGAAAATCTGTCAGTGAGGAGTGTGATTTCTTTTTCCAAGCAAAATAATTATGCCCTTTCCTTGGGCATGGTTGAGACAAGATGAAAATTACTTTACTTTACATTCTCTGAGCACCTTAAGATGACAAAGAGGAACTGTTCCCTCCCTTGTGCTTTCGTATTCTCTTCCACTTCATGGGAACAAACTCCACCTGCATCCTGAACAATCCATACTGACTGAGCCATGTCAACTCAAGGGGATGATGAATGGCATTCTCATATCATCCAGGTAGAAAAGCAGCTCCCTCTATGAGGTTAATTCATCATAATTGCAGAACCTGCCTGGCTAATATCATGTCAGTTCAATGCTGAGAATAAGCTTTTTGTATCCATGAGCAAGGAAATGTTGGTAACTGAAGGCCAGTCAGCTGACGGACAATTGTCACTGCTGTAGTCATTCAGTCAGAGCGACCGTTTCTCAGGGTGCGTAAAATACTCAATACCCTTCTTATGCATCGCCTTACTTTTAACAGCATTTAGCACAAAGCTGCCTTCCTAGCTAACTAATCCTGATAAGAGGTCCTTTGGCAAAAGCCATCCATGAACCTATGTAAATGTCACAGCCTAGAACAGAGCCCAGACTTATCCTCATTTCTGCTGGTTCTTTCTTTGAAGTTGATGGGAAGTGAAAACATTAGTCATAGCAGACATTGAACAGGCTTGTTCTTCTGAAGTTTCTCCTTTCAACACAAGTGCATTGACTGGAACAAGCATACCAACCTGTTCTTTATATAGGAACTTATTAAATTGGGATATAAAATATCATTGAGCTGTGTTGTTGGGAAATTCTTTTACAGTTTTTTTCCAGAGAAACCAAAGGTGGGAGAGCAGGTTTGCTTCCCTTTCTTTTCCAGTCTTTCCCATCCCTTCTTAAATAGATTTCTGAGGCTTTTGATTTATTTAGGAAATAAATATGAGTATTCCTATATCTAGCCATAATAATTATTCTTGTATGAGGGCTATAAAAAGAATTTTATAAAAGGAAAGTGGGAAGGGCAGAAGTTGGGACAAGAGGAAGAAAGTCAGGAAGGGATATTGTTACAAAGGAGTCTGTAAGTGTTTATAACTGTTTTTTTTTATTGTAATGTATCTTTGGTGATAAATTCTGTGCTTTGTAGAGTGTTGATTTATCAAGGGTAGTCACTGGAAAACTCTGAAGAAAACTAAGAGAGACTTCATTAAAAATAACAATGAACACTTCTATCCTCTGATAGTCCGCAGAATTACTCTTACACTATTTTAAGCAGATTAACACAAAGCTGTTTGCATTGCAGTGTTTGGATAATGCTAGACAGTAATCAGCAAAATAGGATGCAAGTGAAAAAAAGTTTAGGGTAATGAAATTGTGATGCAGACAGTATAATACTTAGTTTTATTGAAGAATTTGAGACAATATCATGAGAAGTATAAACTTATAAAAGATAGGTTTATTAAGATAGGAGAGGTTAAAAACTAATTAGAGCAGCGACACAGGAAACAATATCATTAAGAGGAACAGGTTCTGTGTCTGCTCTGATCTCCTATGTGAAGCTCAGAGTTGCTCATATAGATTTAACTTTCTACAAAATTTCCAAATATTTGATGTTTCGACTCGCTCCTTTATTTCCCAGGGCTGTTCCTGAACACAGACAATTCAGAAGCTAGATTGACCCAGGGTCAGGCAAACTGCAGCTCAACACCCAGAGTGTTTCTCAGATGAGAGAGGCAGCCAACCTGCTGGGATTAACTTGCAGTCATTCGGAGCTTCTGCAGGTTGTGAAAATTAGTATGTGTGCTGGCCTTGGAGAAAAACGATCTTCTCTGATTAACTGGGCTGACTTGGCAGCTACTACGGAACAGAGCGCTGTGATCACACAAATCTGCTCCTTTGGCTCCTTGCTGAGCTGCAGCTACAAAGCTCCCATGGCTGTAAATACACCTTTACCTTTCTTAACTCCATATGGGAATATCTAGTTCTGCAGCTTTAACCAGGCACTATACAATTTAGTGGTTCATGAATATTTATTAGTAAGCATTCCATCTACTCTAAAAGTAGCTGTGTATTTGAGCTGTTGACAAAGGCAGGCTTTGAAGCAGGAAGGGGAGAAAGGAGAAGCAAGCTGTTTACCTTCCCCTTGGTATGGCATCAGAGTCTTAGTGATGTTGCCAGGTTTTGTGGCAGCAAAGGTGTGAGAGTATGCTGAGGTTTTTTTCAATGTATCAGGACATGCCTGGCCAGTTTGTTGCAATGCTAGATGCAGATGCCCTCTATACCACAGAAAAGGCAAAGGTGAGCTCCTTCATTGCTTTGACAGTCATAGCAGAGCCCCTCAATGAGTGAGATATGGTTTGGATAAATCTGCCAACTACTACTGGCTAAAAAAGAGTGAGTTCCAGCTGTGCTGTTTCATCACTGCCTCACCAACCATACATACTAGGGAGCACTCACGGGGGAGCAGCCAAAGACAGGACATACCTGATGGAGTTGTTGGTCACATCTGGGTCCTTGGCAATAATGGTCTGTATGGTGGTTCCAATCTCCACATCCTCTGGCACTTCCACAAAGTAGAAGCTGGGCTCAAACACAGGAGGTTCATCTACGTCCTCCACAGTGATGTGGACGGTGGTGGTGTCGCGGAAGGGACCCAAGTTCAAGAACCGCATTTCCAGGTGGGGGTTGGCACCCTCTACTTTCAAGGTATAACTTTTCTTGCTCTCAAAACTTAAAGGCTGAGTAGGAAAATATATCCAGTGTTAGGCAAACTGAGCCATATGATTTAGGACATAATTTCAATTTTCAGAAGTTACCCTCTAATATAAACTTGTGTTTCTTTTTAAAAGTAAATATTCACTAAGATCTTTAATCATAGGCTAACTAAGGTAAATATTTGCAGATGGAATTAAAGTTTTGAGTAAAAATAATATTAGAAGTAGAACAGTGTACATATTATCTTTTTTTTTTGTTTTTAATTTGACAGTTGAACGGAACAAGCCAGTAGAAACATTTGAAGACCACTTCAGGATACATATTCTTTCATTCTTCTTGCTGAAATGAAAGTAAAAGGAGCCACAAGACCACTGTTGTGATTGGTACAGTGTATTTCATGTCACTCTGAGGAAAATAACATGTAGAAACAGACAGTACAGGAGCACCTGGAAATAAGTTAAACATGAAGAGTTGGTTCCTCAAATATAGGCTCAGTGTCAGGGACATGGATGCTCACACAAGAGGCTGAGGTCCCACTTAGCATCCTTTTTTCACTGTATGGAGATCAGTCTTCAGAGAGCCCGGTCTGCCACACTGCTAAAGGGCTCCAGTGGGAGCAAGGGACATCATCAGCCTCTCTTGAGTTTTTACACCCACTCTCTTGGGTGTAAAAACTGCTCCAGTTTTTATCAGTAATCCATCCCTCCTAGAAGTGGGGTTTTTCATGTCCTCTCAGTAAGTGTTCTAAACACAGGTTCACAATCCAGGAGTGCTGAGTGCTAGGATTTGAACCTCCTCCCTGCCTAGAGTATTATTTAATTTCAAAACATTATGAGGCACCCCTGACCACTTCCTACAGGAGCTCTTCTGGATGAAATACTCAAGTATTACTTGAATCAGGGAGTGGGAATACCTAAAAAAAGTTATGTCTTGAAATACTGAATAAAGGAGGAGTAGCTTCCCCTATTAGTAGTTTCATGAACTTGATTTCCCATTTAGATAAAACTACTTATTTTGTAAACATGGATATAAAAATAATTAGTGCTAACAATGGACCTCTCAATAAATACATTTTTAATCTCCCTTCTCTCTTCTTTTTAGAGATATCTGAAGAAAATAAGACCTCTCCAAAACCTGCTTACAACTAAATAAAGGATTACGTATTTAATATGCAAATTGCCATTCTTGATAAGAGATGACTAAAAGCATCTGACAAACAGAATGACAGTATAGAAGGATCAGTCCAAAATATGCAAAAAAAATTAACCAGGTGAAGTACAGCTTAGAGAGGACACAGTCATACTTCCCAAGTTGCTATTGGAAGTTACAAGCAATGAGGCTATAAGGTCACAACCCTTTACTTGTGTGATCTGGGTAGTTTCAATGCTGAAAGCCAACAAAACTGATTCCCCTTAGCGGGAAGAGATCTTGAGCAAGACAACTTTGTACCAGGAAAGAAATAGCCCAATTCTTGGGGTTGCTCAGTGGGACATACTCCTTTTTGTTGCATTATCAGCTTTCAAAACGTGTGGCTTGAGCATCATGTGTAGAACTACTATGCACTGCCTTATTTCATTTGGACCATAGTCAGGTCATTGCTGTTCTTTCCATCCAACACCTTTGCTTTTCCTGGTCAGCTCTTTCTTTTTGAAGACCCATCACCAGACTGAGACAAGGAGATGGGCAGGAAAATAATGAAGAAAGAGGATGCCAAAGGAAGTCAAAGTTGCAAAGATCATTCCTGTAGCACTGAAGTCCTCCTTGGCCAGTTGCAACCCATCTCTTTTCTGTCCTGCTCAGTAAGGCAGTCGACCAATTCTGCAGCCGTGAGGTGTATATTAGTTTAAGCAACATCAGCACAAGTTTCACATGCTCAGGCATGGCAGAAATATATCCTATGGGCCTTAAAACACACCCTAAATTCAATGGAGGCTTCAGTACTTCTCTACTGCCACAACAGTTTGTTTCTTGAGAAATGGAAACATTGAAGTGACATACAAAAGCTCATGCTTTTGCAGTAAAATTGCCAGTGCTGTTGTCCTCCATAAGAATGCCTTATTAAAGACTGGAGTTCTTGAAATTATAAACTTAAAACTCAGAATTCAGGACATGGAGGTGAGAAATGAAAATTGGAATGAGAACTGGTTTTCTTGTGCTGGGGAGATGACAGTCCAGTATTCCTGGAGATGTCACACAGTGATGTAGTACGAACTATACGATCTGTGGCAGCAGGTGCAAACAGATGAACTGAAACTTGCTCAGGCTGCCCCTAGTTCCACCTGGTAAATCAGTGAGACTACTGTAGGCACAGCACTTGTTAGCAAAGATTTATCTAGATCTCCAATGTATTACCCATTACTAAAGAGCTGCTATGGTCTACCAGTTGCATGCTTATGCATTGTAGAAATAGCAATAAAATATATTCACATGATCAAGCAATACTTACTGTTCATCTGTCAAGGAATGTGCAATGCAAAGCTTCCTAAACATATACTAAGAAAGAGGCCATCATATTTCATGGATTCTCAGAAAACTGTGTGAGAAGCACTAAAAAGCTAAGTGTGGTAAAAAGAGTAGTTAAACCACAGAAAAACTTACTAGCTATAAAACCCAACTACGTTATGAAAAGACATAATCACCTGGCATGATCAAGTTAGACAAATGAGATAAATCAAGCAAATGTGCTAGGCAGTAATACATTTGATGCTTCTGCTTTCAGACTCCCTCAGTCTGCCCTCATCATCAGCCGTGGCTTTCCCTCCAAAGATACTTTCACATGCCAATGCTTCAACACCACTGCCTCCCCTGTTTCATTTTCCACAGGTGCATTCAAACCTCTTTCCAGCAGTGGTACCATGGAGAGGGCAAGTGGGTCGTCCTCTGCAAACTGAGCACTGTAAAACACAGCTGAGAGGAAAGGCAATCAATGGACACCTCTCTTCATCCTCGTCCTCCTTACCCCAGTGCTGGGACAGACACTGAGAGATGTCCATGCAGGAGAGATTTAGCAGGAGCTGCTGTGAGAAGTGATTGACTGGGGAGGAAACACTGGGCTTGGTCCTGGCTGAGTGATCCACCACCCTGCTCCTATGGGCAACTTGGCAGCCCAGGAAGGGAGAAGGGGGAAAACCATCACTGGGGTGACTATCAGCATCACAGGCAGAGAGCTTGGAAAGAGCTGTAACTCTTCAGGAGGTGACCAACATTTTGGGGATTAGTGGGCTGAGGTAAGTGGTCACAAGACTGCAAGGTCTTATCTGTAACTAAATTCTGACATTTTGAAGCCCATGATAGAAGTGTTAGTTATTTTGCTTGGGAAATCTGTCTAGAAAAATGAAAATGAAAGTTCTGCTTTCTTTCAAAGAAGATTTCATTCTGGGTTTAGAAATTCTTTCTCTGTATCCCCACTCCCCCCCCTCATTTTGATATCCAGTGAATTATTTTTTTCTTAAGTGGATACAAAGTTCAATTTCCCCAATGTTTTGTTATTGATAATCATAACATTACAAAAAGCTACAGGCATATATGAAATTTTACAAGCATTTATGTATTGAGCAGTATATATCTGATGCTGGTACATACCAGATATGATTGATACTGTAAAAGTTTATAACTCCTCCTCCTAACATACAAGAACATCTAGTAGAACTGTATTCATAATAACAAAAGTCAAGATTATCAGCACATTTACTCTAAATAAACAATTTTCTTCCATCAATAAATGAATGAGAAATTACATTACAGATTGCATTCAACCTCTCTTTAATTCCAGCAAACATATTTAACTTTAGGGACTAGTGCTCCAGAGAAAGGTGACCATAAATACATGTTTAAATGCTGTGTTGTAGGGTATAGAGGGTTTTAGGGTCAAATCTCTGCCATGAGTTGTTCCATTTTAGTGCACAATTTAATCCCAGGCTATTTTAATTGAGAATATTACTTCCTTATTACTACACAAGATACGCTTAGGCAGAAATATGGCTATAATTTCATAAGCTAGAAACAGAGTTGAACTTCAACCATTTATGTAAGCTTGTAGAATAAATATCCTGTAGCAGGGAGTCTAAGGAAAATACTCCATGCCTTTCTGCATAGCCTGTGGTACAGAGTACTAGCAGTTTCACAGCTGCCATTTTAGAGACAACTTCTTCTAGCCTAATTAGCATTTATGGATCTTCAAGCAGCAATTACAAAAAAACTGCCTGGGTTTTATTGGTTTATAAATAATTCTGAGGCATGCTTTATTATTGTTTGTGGGACGCAGGAGTGAAAAATGTGTACAGTTCAAATGCAAATATTGATCTAATTTCTTGTATTGTAGGATAATTAAGCTACAGAGAATATTTAAGTAGATAAATAGTGAATCGGACCATTCCTTCAGTAGGAAAAGACATGTTTATGCTAATAATCTCCCCACTTTTTAAAGGCTGCTCCTAGGAATGCTGTCTGCTTTCATATTTTAGCAATGAATATTAAAAAAATTGTGGTTTATAGCAGGAAAGGGGCTACTGTCATATAATGGGAACCAAATTACTACAGGCATAAGGGAATGCTGCACACATAAAATGTAACCAGGAATTACACGTTAGCCATATATATACTATAAAAAGGAAACTTTACTACCTTTCTCACAGTTATGATGCCAACTTGGTAATTAGGATCAGTGTTAATATCAAAGACATCCAGTCCATCTCCATCCACAAGGCTGTATTTCATCTCTGCGTTTATGCCTTCATCCAGGTCTTTAGCAACCACACGGCCCACAGTGGAGCTGACAGGAGCGGACTCCAGCACACTCATCTGATAATGCTCTGGCACAAGCAGCAGAGAGGGAGAGGGGAGCAAAAAACAGGCTGTGAAAAGGAACCAAAAACTACAATGTGAAGAGTAGATCAGGGCAGGCCACAACACTGCGTAGCCTGCAGGGAGTCTCCAGTACCTTTCCCAAAGCTGCAACACAGTGTGATTTCCTTTAAAAAGCCCCAGCTAGACTGAGTTGCCTGGGAAAGTTTTATTCAGGAGTTTGTCATATCAACAGGTTTGTTCAAAGGGTTCTTTTCAAAGTAGTAATATTACTGAAAAGGGGAACTTCAACAAGAAAAATGGGGCAATTAACACTTGTACTGTTGAAGCAGGATATGAAACAGCTTTAATAGGACAGGCATCTTTTATTAAATCAGCTTGTACAGAGGGTATAAACACATAGGTTTTGAGCACCATAAATCCTTTCACAAGTCAGTACAAACTTCTTTTCCACCCTAAACAAGGCTTTGAGAGCTCAGAAGCTTGCCTGTTTCTTCCAAATTTGCCAGTTACTCTATTAAAATATATTACCTCTCCCTACAAACCCTGTCTTGAGCACATTTGGTGCATCACTAATTTGCTGAGCAGCAAGTCTGGGGAAAGAGAGAGCGGCTATTTTGAAAGTATTCTTAAAATACAGATGTTGAGCCTAAAATACTTCTCTGCCATCATACTTTATGTTCAAACTTTCCTTGCTGCACTCTCTCTGTTGACTCTACCAATTATTGAGCTTTATAAAGCAAGATATCTCCTAGGATTGGGTTTAATCTATTCTTAATTTTCTTAATTAAGAGTTTGGTATCAAACAGTTGCAATTCATGCTACTTTCAAAACAGGATTCAAAATGGTGAGTTCAACAAGTTGCTCTGACACAAAAGCAGAACTTGAGGTTTCTTGCCAATCCTAGTGTAACGCTTTGATTTAGCAGTGCAGCATGCAGAAACAGATGGAGAATAGCAACAAAAAGAACTGCAGGAGGTTTAATTTCTCAGCTGGATGAGAAAAAATGATAAAACCAAAATGGCTTGAGACTGATCTATGCCACTGAAAGAATCAGATTTTTCATTTTTTTTTAATAAAAGTATATCCCTTGGAAGATTTATTTTGATCAAACTTGAAAAGTTTCTTTCAAGTTTTAACAATAATGTAGAATTATGCAGATAAATTTAAACAAATTAAAAAGAAAGAAAAACATATTGCAAATCTTGATTTGAGGATCACTTTTGTAAATACAAAGTAATATTTCTGATAGGAGTGGAGTTGCCTGCTTTTGCATTCCATTAACTGTGACTGTTACATGTCTTAGGGATTAACTGTACATTGCTAAGGTTTAGATGAACCTTTTCTGGAGAGCAGCCTGTATGATAATGTATGGTTCACTGGCAGCACAGCTACCAGATGCTCCCCTCCAGTGACCTGGCTGGAGTGGTGAATGAATCATCTTTCAACTTCCAGCACTGCCACATGTCCCTGATTTGACAGACATCCTTTTGGAGGTGGAATGAAGAGAGAGTCAGGGCAGCAATTAGCAGCCAAGGGCAACACCCACAAGCCTTCTAAGAACATAAAAGACATTCTTCTTTCTTTTTTCTCTAAATTAATTTCCCCCTCTTTTTAAAAAAGTTATTTTTTATCGATGTTGGAGGTCAGAAACCTCTTCTGAAAGACAAAGTGGGTGGTGGATGATCCATTTTGACATTTTTTCTCAAGGGAAGTCCCTTCATTGATTGAAATTCTGCCCATCTCTAATAGCGACGATCCAGAGTTTGAAAGTGTCTGCAATGACAGCAAACAGCAGCTGGACAACTCACCCATCCATTTTTGTCCATCCTAGTGCAATGGGTACTCACTCTGTGGAAATCTGGGTGGGTTGTCATTGACATCAGAGAGGGTGATGTTGACCGTGGTTGTTCCGGCTAATCCTCCCAGCTGTCCACCCATATCCTTGGCCTGGATAATCACTTCATAATATTCTTTTGCTTCTCTGTCCATGTTCATTAGAGCTGTTCTAATTAAGCCTGATGTTGAGGGGGAAAGAGGTTTTGGGAACAAAAGAAATGGCAGTTAAAGAGTACACAAACAAGGTGTAGCGCTCTTGCTCTTGCGTTCTATTCCCTATGTCAAGAATGAGACCAGGCTCTGCATTTGCTCTCACCTTTCCTGGCAGAGTAAAACTCACCCAAATTAAATCTAGGTTAACAGAAGGTGTGAATTTTAAAGAGGCTCAGATAAAATGCATCAGCTCTGGGGCAGGCTGTCGGTTCAAAATTCAAATGTTGCCTTCCAAGAGAGCTGAAAAAGCTTTTCAGGAGCAGAGTGTGCTGTGCTGCTTGGGGGTAACTGTCCACACATAAGTGAAAGTGATGGTATTAGTTAACAGGTAGATCAAGGTGAGTGTTCCATCATCCCTACACATACAGCCCTGGAGGCAAACTGTCATCAGCCCACAGGCTTTGATGTGGACCTTGAGGACCCGCGCTGCGGGTTACGCGAGTACAATCTGGGGAGCTGCCGCTGGTTTGGGCCGGGCGGGGAGTGGTGACCCCTCTTCCCCCCACCGGCAGCTCCTCCGTGTCCTTCGAGGTAACACTACTGCAAAAGGACATGAGGTGGCAGCAGCACCTCTCTATCGGAGGCTGCCGGGAGCCTGCCCGGGCAGCGGCGTGGTCGGGGCTGCGCGGCGCGGCGGCGAGTGGCTCTTGCCGCGGGGGTTCCAAACTGCTGCTCTCCCCTGGGGCTCCGGCTGCCGCACCGGCCCGGCCTCCTCCTGCCACCCATGCCGGGCTTGTCAGGGGTCTGCCTCGAGTTTGGATCGAGCTCTTTGGTTTTCCTCAGGCATCATCAGATCTGCTAGCGTTCGCACTCCTTTCCCTCTCGCCCGGCTGTCCCCACTGAACTCTGCTCATCCCCACGGCTGTCTGCCAGGATGGAGGCGCACAGGACTACACTGCAGAGGTGTCAAACCTCCAGTCCTCCCAGTGTGACCCACACCATCTCAGCAACTCCTTGCCCACAGCACACCAGCGACTTTCTCGTTCACAGCACAGCACTACTGTTTGTCCACACCAGGGTCGGTGAGCAGGACAGCAGCAGTGACTGGTGATGCAACTCAGGGGATGGGTACCCTGCCTGGGGACACTTCCCATGGCACTTATGGCCCTTGCTACACACAGGTCATGACACATTTGTGGTGGCCTTCTGTGTGGGGGCAAATATGTGTCAGTCCTGGGCACCATCCCAGCTGCATGGCTCAACTGGCAGTAATTGCATGCCAGGACACTATTAACTCGAGTGATCTGCATTTAGTGTTTATTTTTAGCAGGAAGACAATGTATGAGTTTAATAAAAAAACAGTAAAAAGATATTGCATTGGCAATTATCTCTGTATGCAAGAGGGAAGAAATAGTGACCAGTACTGAATACTTTCCATAGATATAAATAAGACATGAAAACGGTTATAATTTTGGAAAGTATTTTCTCCATATATTAATACTTTTTAGGGTATTTCCACTCTTGGCTTGTCCTTAATACAGAACAGGCTAGATAAATTAAAAAAAGACATCAGTGCTTAAAAGCCAGGCTCCCCCATACCTATCTTTGTGGTCCTCCGGTCCCTGCAGAAGGGCCAGTCCAGGACAGCAGGAGTCAGAGCCAGGCTGGGGTTCATGCTCCTCCAAATATGACCCAGAGGAGCAAGCCATGCTGAGCAGCAAGCCTCTGATGCTGCTGCACGCAACTGATCAGCAAAGAAATGCTGGGGATGGTGGTGAACCTTTAAAATTTCCTTAAGACTATCGAAAGGGTCAGATCCTCAGATCTTCCAAAATAAAGGGTGCTGATAACATTGTTTTAATTAAACAGAGTGAGGTTTTCTCTCCTAAAAAAAAAAAAAGTAGTAAAGAGCAGAGCTAAAGTGACGTCCTTTCTTTTTTTGCAACAGCCAGATGTTTTCTTGGGAAGGTGGATACTCAGGGTTTTTTTTGCCTGCTCTGCCTGAGAGGATTTAAATCCACAAGTTTTACCTTCTAGGGGATATGATCATGGGCAGGCTGTAAAAGTATCCTGGAAAAAAAGGAGGAAGAGACTCTCAGCTTTCCTTCGAAGTTGTGCCTTCATATGTACATTTGTTGAGCACCTGTGAGGCCAGTGGCAGGACAGGCATGCTTCTGGAACCAAGAGACTGTGTCGGGAAGTGAAGGATAAGGACCCCAAATTCTTCTAGCAGAGGAGTATACTGAAATATGTTGTCCACTATTGTGTGCTTTAATCACTATGCATCAATATAAAGAAGCTGGTGATTGTTTATAATTTAGTTTCATTTTAGAAAAATGTGAGAGCTACAATTGCATTTTTTGGGTTAACAAATCCTGTGAGTCATTTGCTGTGGGGCAGCTGGTGAGGGTACTCTGTTAGTGGTGGTGAAACTGCTTCTGGCTCACAACTGCATGTTGTCTAAAAGAGTGCCTTATTGTCCATTTGTAAGGCTGAGGCAGCTCTGGACACATGCAGAGATGCAAGTGACTAAGAAATTAATAAGTGCAGAAAAAAGAACTTTTCTGGGTTAAATAGCAGTCAAGAACATGATTTTGTTCTTAAGAGCCTATCTTCGGTCTAAGTTGCACTCTATTTGTTTAATCTGTACCAGGCCTGACCCTGAATATTGCTTCTTTGCTTTCTTAGAATCATTCAGTACCCATCTATGATTACCTGTGGTTGATAAGCTGAAGACAAAATGGACATTACTGTTTTATTTATATTGTAAAGAGCTGAGAAAATAGCATGCCACATACAAACTTGTCTTTGGCTAGAGCACCTACTCCCTAAACTGCTAAATTTCAGAAGTAGATTTTGCAGTGTTTTTCTGCTTTGTCCCCTAGGGCTCAGCAGTGACTATTGTCTCATGAGTTTCTGACCTTAGCACTACAGATGCCCTTTAGAAACTGTCAAAACCTGTCAGATTCCTCTTTTGGATATAAACCTTGGATATACATGGAAAATGAGAGAGAGGAAGCAAAACAGCAAGGGTATCCAGTAGATAACTTTAAGGTTATTAACAAGAACACCCTTAGGTAAAACTATGCCAGATAAATGTGTCCTTTAAGTTGCACTTTCCAGTCTTGGTTGGTTCATAGATTACTCTTTTTTCCTCTAAGCCTTGGTACCATCTAGGTCTGCTGAAGACACTGTTGCAATGGTAGATGCCAAGAACATTTACAGTGCCCAATCCATCCAGCTCCTGAGCTATAGAATACAGTTATTCAGATTAATATATCACTGTAGAAAGCACATCATTCCAGAGCTCATTACCACAGCCTTGATTTAGCCCTCACACAGTTCTGCTCTATCTTGACTCTGAGCCATAGAAATATGTTTCTCTGACCACAGTCACAATGCACTGCCTTTACTTTCTGCTTGAAACTTTTTGTTTTGTTTTCACACTGCCTCATTCCTTGTTGAAATAACATACCTGTCCGAGAGTCCACAGAGAAATATGGTTGTCCTTGGAGAATACTGTACACTACTCTTGCACTGTTCCCATAGGTTGGATCATCAGCATCTGTTGCTGTCACCTGGATAACAGAGGTGCCTGACAAAAAAATCCATCTGGTAAGACTTTGTGGGATAAAGAGCTGGCATGAAAAGTACAGTTCAAAATAAATTGAAATGCCCAACGAAATCTTTACCACAACAAACTTCTTCATTTGATGCTCATAGTATTTATTGTTATTCCCCATACTTTTATGTCATTAGCTTTAATGGAATTAACAGGCCTAAATTCATCATGCTTCTATACAAAAATATAAAGAAGCTAGTACTCTATGGACTGCAGTTACAGAATTGCCATTATAACAGTACTTTGTTATGGGTTGCAGAAGGATGGTAGTTTTATACTGCTTGTTTCTTTTCCCCTTTTTCTTAATTTTGAATATTATTTAAAGGCAGCTTAAATAAACTCTACAGCTTTGTTGAAATCAATCCTGAGCTGCTGTAGAAGGCCCATGGATGCTGTATGCTGAGTAAGGATAGAAACTATTTGTACACAAATAGTGAGTGTGAAGGGATGTATATCTGAGATTATTTCTCTGCAGGATTGCAGTTTACATTGTGTGACCTCAAGATTATAACATGCTTAAGAGCCCTTTGGAGCCTGCACAGATGTGTAAGACTTCTTCAACTGGTTTTCAAGGTCTGCTTCCTCTAAAGCCATTGATGGCTTACAGATGAATTAATTTATCATTAAAAAGGAGAAGGTAAGGCATAACTGTTCAAAATACATGAGTTTTGACTCCTAGAAATGTCAGACAATGCCTTTATGAGTGTACCTAGCCTTCTACTTAAAGTTCAGTGTTAGAAACAAATCCAATGTTACTGGACACACACTTGAAAATAAATCTGAGTTTAAGCTACACATTACCATTAAGAAACACTATTTCTGAATGGAACTTTCATATATGATGCTTGTCTCTAGCTTTATGACAACATAATATTGAAAAATAAGAAGTTAAAGATGGACATGAGTTTTATATGGTACTATTATGTCTATAATGATGTCACAGCTAAAAAGCAATGAGCCACCCTGAAAGAAAGGAGTCCAGAAAAGTAATGTTTTATGGGAATATGGGGTTCATTACATGCAAATGATTTCTCCTGACTTGGGTAGGTAGGAAAGCTGCTGTTTATCTTCTGCAGTACAGTAACAAGACTGTCTTTCACATGATCTCATTCTCTAACAGTGGAGAGCAAATGGTCCCAGAGCCTTGAGATCCACTGAACTGACTTTAGTGCAGGCTTACAAGGATCAGAAAGAGCAAAGCTCCTAATAATTGTTATGTCTCCTGGGCAGTACTTCAGGCCTCAGTATAAACTAGAATAGTCTCCTAAAACTGTATTATTTTTCTTGGTGGTAATGGTTGCTTAATGGTGATTAATGTTGCTACTGTCTGAGGGAAGGAGAGAAGGGGCAGTATATTACTGCAAGTTGCTTGAGGATGGCATGTTCAAAATATACCTTTTTTCAGCTCTCTGGCTTCCCTAGGCATGTTTTCTTTCAGAGGGAGCCAGTTGAATGTGGTATAAAGCCTACTATCCCTCTTCTGTGGCAGCCAGGCACCCCAGGGAAAGCTCTCCTGTCCTGCAGCTCTGGCACAAGGGACAAAGGCTTAGTCGAAGGAGTAAGGGAATTTATGTTTTGGTGACCATCTCAAATTTGCTTATGGGGAAGAGACTCCACAAAATCTGCCTTACCCACAGGTGACATTTCTGGAACAGAGGCTACATAAGGTCCATCCAGGAACTTGGGTTCATTGTCATTGATGTCTTGGATTTTGATGATGAACTCTGACTCTGGCTCCATCGGCCGACCTGTTCTTCTGTCCAGAGCCTGTGCTCTGAGGGTGTATTGTGACCTTTCTTCCCGGTCCAGTCGTTGAATGGCATGAATGTCACCTGTCGTATCATCAATTGTAAATACAATGCCAGCTCCCTCTCCTGAGAGGATGTATTTGATTGAACCATCTCCCCTGTCCATGTCAGAGTGGAGCTGCAGAAAGGAACAGGATTCAATTACTATGAGCTGGGCAAGCAGCTGCTGAGAAACCAGCACACGAACAGCCTGAGCATTTTGGTCTCACTGTTGAGACTCACAATCTGGTTTTAATGAAAGAGGCAAATACTCAGTAAAGTCTATATCAGAGAATTGCAATTAAAAACCTTTGCCTGTCTTTTTATTCCTGGCCCCACAGTTGTGCCAGAAGAAAGGGTAGAAACATCTAAAAAGGAACAGGCTCTGTACTTTTTTGAGATCTCTCTCAGCACAGTAATTGTCTTTTTCCTGGTTGCAATGGCCACTGAGAAGGCCTCACTGCCCGGTTTGGGATAAGGTGAGGTCAGCAAAGCTGCAGAGTGTGCTTACTCACATGGCTTAAGGGGAGTCACGGGTAGCATAATACTGGGATAGATAAGGCAAATCTGTATGGGATCAAGAGGAACGTAGGATGGGAGAGCTACTCAGTAACTGTCATGATTCAGAAATCTTTAATTTTTTTTCATCATGAAAATTTTTAGCAGCAAAAATTAGTATTGATCCTTAAATATTCAGGAAAGAATGGACAGTAAAGTAAATGACAAACATTTGATTCTAACCATGGTAGGCCATAGAGATTACAGACATCCCAGATTTTCTAGGGAATTAATAAATAGATTTATTGCATGACTGCTGATTAGTCCTGAGCAGCCACAGTTCGCTGTGAATGCAACAGAACAGGAGAAAAGGAAATGCAGTGCTAATTATCATCTAAAACAGAGAAAGACATCATCTTGGGGACTACCATTCTGCTAAACATGCGGTTCCCTTGAAATACTGGAATACTACATCAAAAGACAAAAAAAACACTTATTTCACTCATACTAGGAAGATTCTTACCAGTATGCTTGTATTTCTGTACTTTTATGGAATAGAACATAAAGATAGGATGATAGAGTTGGGGCTGTTCAGCCTGGCGAAGAGAAGGCTGCGTGGAGACCTCATAGCAGCCTCACAGTATCTGAAAGGGGCCTACAGGGGTGCTGAGGAGGGACTCTTCATTAAGGACAGTAGTGATAGGACAAGGGGTAACGGGTTCAAACTTAAAAAGGGAAAGTTTAGATTGGATCTGAGGAGGAAATTCTTTAGCGTAGGGGTGGTGAGGCACTGGAATGTGTTGCCCAGGGAAGTTGTGAATGCTCCATCGCTGGTGATGTTCAGGGCTGGGTTGGACATAGCCTTGGGTGGCATGGTTTAGTGGGAGGTGTCTCTGCCCCTGGAAGGGGGGTTGGAACTAGATGATCTTAAAGCCCTTTCCAACCCTAACTGTTCTATGATTCTATGATTCTATAAAGACCTGTGCCTAAATACAGTATTGGTTAATTTCCAAAAGACAGGAACATGATAGACTTGAGGTGCAACAATCAAAACAGGATATTTAAGAATGGTTCAGGTGTGAATATTGTGTGATTATCATTTTGAGTGATGAATAAAGAGTAGATAAATAATAGGAAAAAAGTGATCAGTGGGCTGCATTCAGTTCGGCATATTTTAAGTTGCATATATAAGCTTGAGAAATATGATCAAGATTAGATGTGAGTTCAATGCTCTGATGAGTTTAAAGGACATATGGAAATAATTATGGAGGATTGGAACAAACATAGGTAAATATTTGTACTGGAGAGGAAAATATTGGAATAACAAATTGAATATATGAACACAGTATTGGTAGGTTAGGGTTAGGGAAAAAAAGAAAAAAGAAAAAGAAAAAGGGAAAAGGAAATAAAAAGGAAAAGGAAAAGCAAAAGAAAACGGAAAAGAAAAAATTAAAGGAAAAGAAAAAGAAAAAAGAAAAAAGAAAAGAAAAAGAAAAAAGAAAAAGAAAAAAAGGGAAAGAAAAATGATACGAAAAAGGAAAAGGAGAAAGAAAAGGAAAAGGGTGCACCTTTTAAAATAGCAGGTGCTCAGGGAAGTTTAAAAGACTTAGAAGAAGATACTGAATCAAGCTCATAGGTTAAATTGCACCTTTGGTCCAAAGCCTGTTTGGAATGAATGCACTTGTGTAGGGAGCAAACAAGGAATGCACATGGCACTCTAGTAAGATTTTGGGAGTACAAGAGGATCTCTGTCTAACTGATTTCTTACAAACACTGGGTCTCAACCAAGACTAATGTTGTGGTTTAAGCCCAGCTGTAAATCAGCCATGCAGCCGTTTGCTCACTCCCCCCTTTCCTCCCCCTGCTCCTGGAGGGATGGGGAGGAGAATTGAAAGAATGTAACTCCCACGGGTTGAGATAAGAACAGTCCAGTAACTAAGGTGTAACTTAAACCACTGCTGCTACCACCAATAATAATAATAAGGGAAATACATGGGAAGAGAATACACCTGCTCACCACCCACTGACCGATACCCAGCCCCACACAGCAGTGATCTAACACTTCCTGGTAACTGCTCCCTGTTTATATAGTAGGCATGATGTGCTGTGGTATGGAATACCTCTTTGGTTACTTTGGGTCAAGTGTCCTGTCTCTGCTTCCTCCCTACTTCCCCTCTTCCCTGGCAGAGCATGAGACTCAGAAAGTCCTTGGTCAGACTAAATATTACTAAGCAGCAGCTAAAAACATTGGTCTTATCAGCACTGTTCCCAGGCTGAAAATCAAAACCACAGCACTGCACCAGCTTCTAAGGAGGAGAAAAATGACTGCTACTGCTGAACCCAGGACAACTAAGCTGTAAGAAATGCTAGCAGCACTTTTGCAGCTTCTTGTATAACCTGCTTTCCCTAGACACAGCAAAAAAGAGCATAAAAGCCATAATACTGCCAGACTGCAATAAGTCTAAAAGAACTTGGTGTCTGAAGGAACTGAAGCTTGCACCATTGCTCACACCAAACCCAGTATCAGGATGTCGCAGTTCAGGTTGTACATAGAAGTCAGTACTTTGGAAAGGTGATCCTGGTTTAAATTTGCTCTGTTTTACGGGTGGTGCAACAATTTGTGCTGCCATGTGGTCGACACAGAAGGAATTTATTTGTACTTTCTCCTCCATATTAAGGAATGGACTGTGGGAGGAATAAAGCAGGTAACTCCTGAGAAACTGTTAACTGTGTCAGCCTGGATTGCTTCTTTCGATGAGGATGGTACAAAAGATTAAGGAGATTATATCTGCATTTAAACAACACATTTCCTGGCAAAAGGCAGGTAGAGAGAGTGGTGCTTAGGAGGGCAGTTGGGGGGAGGACTCGCACAGCTCTGCTAACCAGGCTGTGTCTCCATCCTTGATGTGCTTTCCTTTCTCTACCTCCAGGGAGGTAGTGAGAATGCATGAGTAAGTTTGTTTGATCCTCAGTGATAGTCTGTAAAAAGGAAGCATCTTATTCACTCATTCATTTCAACTGCTATGGTTCAAATGCTTTGAAACAGGGCTAGTGAGTCTCCAACATGGCAAAGTGATGAAGTCTGTCCCCAGTGCAATTACTGTCACAGTTTTGGCTGCTGGATGAATGTGGAAAATACCTGCTGTAGCAAATGTGGGGACTTTGGTTTCTCTAATTTGTTCTATTAGCCAATAATGGCTACCTCTAGGGAAGTTGAAGCCTTGTATTTATCTGACAGGACCAGGAACGCTCTGAAACTGAAATACTTTAAATTAGTATCATGAATACTACAGAAAAGCAAAAATTATAATGACTTCACCTCAGGAAGTTTCTTTTAATTTCTCTGTCCATAAGATACTTTGCACCTTGCTTTACAGTTACATAAGAAAGTACATATTTCATAGCAGCCTTGAAAATCATATTAGGTAAGATTGCACCTATGGTTCAAGTCAAGGCACTCTATGGGTTGCTCCAGTCGTACATAGCTAGCCAGAAACAGCTGTATAAGACATCAGAAAAGCCCCTCTCTTACGGGAAACTTTCAGAATATAAAGTTGATACAACTGGATGTATGCTGTGCACTCTTTTTCCTTCTGACAAGGGCTTGGAGTGGGGAGATGGAAAAAAGAAAGGCCTTGCTAGCAGGGTGTTTCAGAGTGTTCTGGGCAGTGTCAATCAGAAGATGCTCTGCCTGTCCAGGTGTGGGACCCAGGCTGTTTGGACGGCTGGTGCTAGCAGCAAGGAGTAGGCTAGAAGTTCTTCCACACCTCCTCTCCGCTCCACACAAGCCCTTCCAAAGCTGTTTCTGACTCAGATGAAAAATTTCTGGCCTGCCAGCGCAATTATTTCAGCCCACAGACTATTGCCTTTCCTAAAGATCCCTAAGACACAGGCAGCACAAATGCAAGCAGGGTGACAAATTGTGGTAGGCTGCAGAGTCTTCTGATAGCCCATGCCTTTGGCTTTGTGAGACAAGGGTAAGCTTTTCTATCATGGAAGCCCCCACTACATTCATTCCATTTGCTCAGCTGCCTGTTCGGCACCCAGTTCAGGGGTGGGAGAAGATGAAATGTTTGAACCCCAGAGGCCCATTCTGGCAATAAAGTCCCCTGTTTTTTGGTCTACATAGAGCAGTACAGAGCTAGGAGTCCTTCAGAGAGATCCAGCCCAGTCAGCTCAACAGTGTATGGGGTTAAATGTCCCTGTTAATTGTGGGGGCTAAATAGCCCTTTCGCATCCTGCACTTACAGAGCTGTGGCTTTAGCAGTCCTGGAGAGAGTTCATTGACAGCTTGGGCCTTTATATGGTGGGCACAGGCCATGAAGAGTTGTCTCTGCCTCCCCCTGTTCAGCAGAGCTGAGCAGCAGTGAGCTCAAGAGCATTGCCGACTGAACCAAATTTTTGTGCTCCTAATGGCACAATAAAGTCTCACCCAATGATGAGTCAGTTTCTTCCAGGACTTGTTTTAGCTAAAATTCAGCTCACAGTGCAAGTCTGGAGTAATTTCACATGAAACAGAGCATGTGAAATAGTATGTCTACCCCTTGTTCTAAAGCTGGGAATTGCATGAAAACAAATATTAATTTCTTTAATCAATAGAGATATCAAGAGCTGAAAAGCTAGATGTAGAGATGAATGAAGACTAATGAGGTCTCATTTGGCAGCAATCAGTAGGAATGCCGTTGCTGTGGGAGGAAGGAGAGAACATCTTGCTGTCAGTCACACAGGGATAAATGAGGAGGAGGTCTTTTGAAGCCTGTGGATTCATTTTGATTTATATTGAAATGATTCAAGGCACAGTTTAGCTCTATGGGGCTGCAGAATGATAAATACGAGCCCCAAAAGGGCCTCTGGATATGTGATTCTTGGTTTTCATTTGTTTTCCCTGCAAATGGATAGCTAGGAAGGGAAGAAGAAGCCTTGATCACATAAAAATAAGCAATGAAAGAAACTGTTTTCTGACATTCTTTCTTAGTTCTAATTTTTTTATATCTACCTATATATAGTTTACACTCATCATAGTGGCATCTGGTATTCTAGGCATCTAAAATCTTAATTGCATTGTTCAAACACTTAAGTATACTAAATCTTCTCCTCCCCACTTTTTCCAGATTTGTCACCTTGGTGCTGACCATAAACCTTTGAAAAAGGGTCAGTGCTTTATACAATTCAGTCTTTAAAAGCAGTCAGAAAACAGAAAAAAAAAGAGGATGATTATAGTGAGGTAGATTGTGATGGTAGATATCACTGCTTTGATTTCCACCAGCTTTTTCCTCAAGGAGCTACAGAAATGTGAATGTAAAATACTGCCAAGAAGATGGGGTGAGCTTAGGGATCCATTTGATGTGCATCTGTAGTGATGTGTATGTTATTGGTGTATAAGAGGACCCTTTGTGGCTGGATTTAATAAGCTGTCCATCTATCCTTCTAAGTCTGGATCAAATTCTCTATAGTCCACAGCATTAACTTGGAGTCAAGCTGTGCTTTGCAAGAAGATACTCTGACCCTACAGATTTTCAGAAAATAAAAATTGAAATGTCAGTTTTCAAGGGAAACTGGCTATTTAGTTTGATTGTGAATTTCAGCTTTCAGCTGACTTGATCATGGACAGAAGCATGATCACAAATTCTTCCTTTCTTTCCTAATTCCATGACATTATAACCTTGCTTTGCCTTGACATTGTTGGAGTCTCTGGAAAGATCACTGCAGATTTTCTAACATTATCATAACTGCAGATGATGACTGATGCTTCAGACCTCTTTCTTTGAAAGAGGCAAATAGATTGACAGCCCCCCGAAACAGAAATTCTTTCCAAAAGAAGGTGACACTAGGAAAAAACTCTTAGAAGCAGAAGTTAAATAAATAAATTCACTGCCAGTAAGAAGGTAAGAGCTCTTAGGGAAACTTCCTGTATTTCACCACGGTCTGCAGATGCTCAGATGCATACATTCTGCCAGATATCCTCCTGGTGCAGGTCTTACCTTTCCAACATAAAGAGGGTCAGTTCCTGTGTACTCCTCCAGAACGAAGAACTGATTCCACACCCAGCTCCTCTTCATGCGCTGATGTAGCTTGTCTGATAGGTTGTCTTCTTGCCCTTCAGTGAGTGGCCTGGCACTTCCTGACAGCACAGTTGTAGTAAGGTCCAACAGTCCCCAAAAATACAAGGACATGCCAAGTCCAAGCAAGTTCTTTGCATTGCTCATTCTACCTGAAGTCCACATCTGAATTACAAGGGCTGACTTAAAAGTCAAACCACAGTATCTTAGGCCCCTTGTGAAAAAAGTAGGTCTTGTGTGTAGTCCTTTGAAACGTCCAAGAGATCCTTGTTCTGGGAATGGTAGTCTCCTGTAAAGTTAAAGAAAAGTCATAGGAGGATGGGCTTTTTCCCCCTGCTAAGGTAAAAGAGTTTCCTCAATAGGTATATATACTGTAAAATATTTATTCTTCTATATAAAAATACAATAGCATGATGCACACCCTTAGAAACTAGGAATTCTATTGTCATATAAGCTGTGGAACTGAAGCCTTAGATACAAGAATCATCAGGGTTTGGTCAGTAAGTAAGAGTTCTCTACTTCATCAACTTATCTGTAGTGTTGCTTTATAGTATTGATTGGCATGAGTTAAATGGATATTCTTTGGAAGTATTTATGACCAGAAGTCCTTAGGGAATATATAAAAACAGTTCACTCTTTAAAATAATGGCTGGTGAACACTCTTTGGCAACAGTTTTTCTGTTTGGAAATTATGTCATTGTAATTACACACACATGCAAGCCCACAAGCCTACATAAATACAGGTATTATTGCTATATTGCAAACCTTGAATATAACTTTTAGAAGCTCCAAGTTATTTCTAATTTCAATTATCCCTGCAACCTCGTTGCTGGAATTCAGCTTTCACACTCTGCTGCCTCCTCCCTGAGGATCTGATTGCTGCAACAAATTCAACATTTCTAGAATTTGAATGGTCAGTTAATCATTTTACAACCCACAAAAGGTTTCAGAATGCTGATGGTCACATACTGTTGTGTGATGTGTCCAAGCAAGTCCAGCTTACACTTACTTTCCTTCGCAAGTCTGAAAGACTTGTTTAGGCAGAGGAATGCAGACCCCTGTAAGAGGGCACTTTCTCATCAGTCTAGGATCTTTTGTTGTCATGAAGTCAGTTTAGTTGGTAAGCTCACTTCAGGCTACAGATTGTAGTAAACCTTTCCTTCACCATTTTGCTGAGTTTAAGGATGTGGTGCTGCACCCAAGTTACTCTGTCAAAACACTCCAGTTACATTTACTCTGTGGACCGAGCATTTTTCTGTTCTGTTTTAGAAATCTTCTTTCTCTTTTCAGGACAAACAGACTCATTAGGAAATGCATAAAGGGCTCTGAGGCTTAAGCAAGCAGTTCACACTTTATTTTACTGCTGTTCTACACTTTAGTATTTAGGCTTAATTGTTTTATACTGTGGAAATAAAATGTAGCAGGTGACGTCTGTCAAATATTTCTAGTTGAAGTCCTTGGAAGATTTCAAAATCATAAAAATACCTTGAGGAGTTGCATGATAATATTTTGAAGACTGAGACAATTCAGTGTTTTCAACAGAGAGGGTTTAAAAATTCCCCAGCATCCAAGCTCATACAACTGGAGAACTGCGCACACTCAGAAATCTACTGAAACAGAAGTTCAGAATTTAATCTAAGTTGCCTGAAATCTGACAAAGGCAGATTAGGTCTGGAATAGTTGTCCATAGAGGAAGTAAGACAACTTAAAGATCTGTCTTAGACTAATTTCTACACAAAATAAGGCTTCCAAGTATAAAGCCCAGGACTATGACTACACAGTGCTGCTAGTCCATAGACTTGTGAAGTGTAGCAAACAACTAGCAGGCCCTTTATGTTTGAATGTTTACAGCCTAAGATTCAATAGATACAACAAAAAAAGGGCAAACTGTAAGAACAGAACATGGTAAATCTTTTCTAAGCAGAGCAATGTACATAACTGTTGGTTGTTTAGATATTGGCTATGTAATGTGCTAGGGCTTATTGTCTACAAAGCCAAAGAATGGGGATTTATCTAAGCAGTACAAGCCCAGAAGGACCACAGTAATCTCTGTGTGTCTGTTGCTTCACGAAGAAGCTGGCAGCTGTTTGTGAGATACAGGAACAAGGTTCAGTTTGCTGATTACCGACAGTCAAAAGAGTCCAAGAGCTGTGTGTGCAGTGTTTGCCTCTCTCTGTCCTGTGAGTCCTTAGATCTCAATAGCTATTCTATCCTTACACTGGGTAGAGGAGGCTGAAGTCCTCTTCACATAATAGGTATGTTCACCTTGTTCTTGGCATATTGTCAACAAGTTTTTCTCAGCAAAGTCAGGAGGACATTATTGACAACCCATATTTTGTTGGTGAGTAAATGTAGGAAGGGGCCTCCCACCATCCCTCAACATGAGTTGAAGGAACACAGAAGTGCTCCTGCCATGCAACAGGAAGGGAAAATGGAGGCAGGCTGCAATCCAGGAAAGAAGGTCCTGCCTCAAGTTTTAAGAAGTTCTATCTACTGTGCAAGTCAGTTACACTTTTTTCATGTGGCAAAAAGGTGATACAACATGATGGACCAATTCCGGTGTCAAAGAGAACTGTGTTTGTAAGTGAATTCCCAAACCACAAATTCAAAACTAATAGCGCCAGATGTCTCTTATAATTAAGTTCAGCCAATAAGGATCAACAGCACTCAGGCAAAGTAGTATCAAGATATGGTTAACTAAACTGGTAGAGTTGTCAGTAAACTAGTAATGAGGCAATAGCAAAAGAAATATGATAACCACAATGTTTTTTCTGCACGTGTGTTGTATCAGCAGAAAAAAATAAGAAGAAAGAGTGAAATAAAGGGCAAGAGTAGGAATATAAATGCTTCAGGCTCCCTGTGGTAACAGCTTTTGTCATTTGAATGTCACTCAGGATTACAGTGCAGTTCCATAATGAACCTTCCTTGAAAACAGTGTGCAACTCAGTGGCCCCCAGGGGCACCACTCCTAAAAGCATTTCCTATTCCCAAAGTAAACTCATTCTAGGGGTATGACAACCATCAGGAAACTTTCTGTTAAGTAATGTAAAATCTTGTAAGGGATGTTACTTCCCTGTACCAGTAATTTCTCCATTTAATGCCAGTGCAGGTTATGTGGTCATATATTTTAAAAAGATGGAATAAAGTGCTAGTGTTGAAGTGGCACAGATTTTTTTTGTTAATATCAGAATTCCTGGTGTCTTACATCTTCCCAAAACTGTGAGCAAGCAGGCTCAAACTCATCCCAGTTTACTTCTCGACTAAAGGTAAATTACCACTATTAATAATAACGTGCAATCAAGAATGGTTCCTCTGTCTCTGAGGCTGAAGGAGAACGATATTTAATTTTTTCTGTCTCAGGTCCTCAGCTGGTATTAAAAGAACAAAAAACTTCTGGCCTGAGGTGCTGCTGGTCTCTTTGAGAATCTTTTTCAACAATTTCCACTCCCCCAGGTGTGTACTACTGGCTTCTGGCTCTGCAAGACCTACTGGTCAAGCAGAGTATTTCTCAGCAGTGTAAAAGGCACTTATGTACTTTTAGGGTTTGAATTGTGTGGTAGCACAAGTGATGGTTGAGCTACAGTTTAGGTAAGGGATGATTGAGTCTTTCAGAGTACTCATGCAGACAACTTCTTCACTGTGTGAGTTTGATAGATAAGTATGGGGTTACTTAGACTGTAGATATGACAGCTCATTAGGATGATAACCTTATGCTTTGAATGTGCGAGGTTGGTGGGATCTCTAGTCTTAAGTGGACCTTTGTGGTTTTTTCTGCTGATGGATGATGCATGCTTTGAGGCAGTCTCTTCTTCTGCCTTGGGCTAGCTAGTGCCTTGCAGGCAGATCAGAGGGACCAGTCAAACAGGAAGGCACTTGTTGGCATGACTGAGTGAGGCAAAACCAAATCTTTAATGTCCACTTAATGCAAGTTTTTTCTTGGAGCCCTTCAAAACGGGTCCTTAGGAACATCTGCAAAGATTAAATTAAGCCTTTGCTTGTCATATGAAATACAGCATAGAAACAAGTTTCATGGTATAGTACAGAGATGTGCAAAAGGCTTGAAGGCAGTAGAGGAAGGGAAGTCTTGTTCTTCTTGCTCATACAAAAGAACTATTGAGTCCAGGAAGACTGCAGGACCAAAAGCTGTGGGATTTCTGCAGAGGGTTTTTTTATTTTTGAAGAACAGTTTAAATGTTTCAGAATGCAGTTTGTTATCCACAGTTCAGTACTTCATTGTAACAGGCTTAGCTGCACCTGTGCTGTTTAGATCCCTGTTCCATACAGGCTTAGCTGCACCTGTGCTGTTTAGATCCCTGTCCCAAGGTGAATGCCTTCCTTGCCCCTGCTTTTGAGATGAATATTTCATTATCAGCTCACACTTTAAGGTTATTTTTTCTGTTCTTGCCTTGCAAATATTGCAGATATAATCATTTTTCATGTCACTAAACACCTACGAACATGGCTTTCGGCTTTATAAAAAACAGTGAAGATCTGATGGATCATGTTCACTATATCTGAAAAATCATGGCAGTCAGGTGAAGTTCCTGATGACTGGAAAAACGGAAAAATAACCCAGTTTTCAAGAAGGGAAAATGGATGAGCCAGGGAGCTACAGACCAGTCAGTCTCATCTCTGTGCCTGGCAAAATCTTGCAGCAGATTCTCCTCGAAGGCATGCTGAGGCACATGAAAAACAAGGTGCTTGGTGACAGCCAGCATGGCTTCACTAAGGGGAAATCCTGTTAGACCAAACTGGTGGCTTTCTATGATGGGGCTACGGAACTGATGGAGAGGGGTAGAGCTGTTGAGGTCATCTACCTGGACTTGTGCAAAGTGTTTGACACTGTCCCACACGACATCCTTGCCTCTAAATTAGAGAGGCATCAATTTGATAGGTGGACCACTTGGTGGATGAAGAACTAGCTGGATGGCCACATGCAAAGAGTTGTGCTAAATGGCTCAATGTCCAGCTGGAGAC
>JASSUY010033006.1:0-12181 GCA_032466535.1 Forpus xanthops
TAGGATGGCACCGGGGGGGTGGGATGGCACCGGGGGGGTGGGATGGCCGCAGCATGGGCCGCTGGGGCAGTCTGCATAAGGAACGTGTGTCCAGGGAGCAGCAGCAGCCAAAGGACACACTGTGCAAACACGGCGAGACGGGAGGAGGTCCAACTGCGCTGCTGGCTCAGCTGGACAGAGCAGGCACCAGCATCCTGTGATTGCTTCCCATCGCCTTGGGAGCCAGTGGAGCCCTGTGCTCATCCCACAGCCATGGTGCTCCATGGCTCAGGCACCAGTGGTTGTGCCATGGGAGCAGGGTTGCAGCCCACCACCAGCTCCGGACCCATGGGTGCTGTGCACCCCCTTGGCTCAAACCCATTCCAAGCTGCCTGCCTGGGACCCCTCATGCAAACTGGGGCCGGTTGGATCAGCGCCTCCCTCCCTACCAGTGGCCAATTGCTTCTTTAATTGTGTTAATTCACTTACTGTGCTTCAGCCTTTATATTCCTTCACTGAGAGGAGCATGGGCTTATGCTGCCCTTCTTCACTCCTGTGGCCCCTGGAGAAATGAGCCTTGCCCTGTCTTGTGCCCCTGTGCTGGGGCTGAGTGAGGAGGCTGTGGATGGAGGAAGGCAGTGTGACAGGCCAAGTCCAGCACCAGCACATAGGGTCCCTCTGCAGCACTTTGAGCAGAGGGGGAAGGATCTGCGCCTGAGCCCCAAGGACCCCACCACCCTGCCACTGTGTTCCTGATGGAGCAGGACCTGCCTGCACCATGGGATACCTCACATGGGCTGTGCTTGACTGAGGCACCCTGCAAATGCACCCAGTGTGGCTGGGTCCTGCTCTGCATCCCTGCAGCACCCCAAAGCAGCTCCTCCTGCCACCCAGACACCGCAAAGCGTGGAGGTGGGATCAGTGTGCTGAGGACTGAGCTCTCCCCAGCAAAAGGCAGAGCTCCTGTGGGCCTCCAGCGCCCTGACCCCATGAGCACCCTCTCCTGCTCCCTTTCTCCATGTCGTGTTTGTCCCGCGCAGCTGCAGGGACACACTGCACGTGGCCTCGTGCCCTGCGCTCCGCTGCACAGAGCTCCATTCAGACCTCCCCGGCTCTGCCCGAGGTCACCATTCCTGTGTTTTTAGTTTTGCTGTGCTGGGAGGTCCCCCCCCGCTCTCTGCATCCCCTTTTGTCTCCCATGAGGCTCCCAGACCAGACCTCATGTCACGAGCTGTGTGAGGAGCCCGTCTGTCTGGGCTTGACGGCAGCGCTCGCGGGGGGGACATGACACAGCGCCTGCGGCGCCGGTCCCGGGGTACCCTGGGGTGTCGGGGTGAAGGCAGGATGCGGAGCATGGACTGGGGGTGGGCCGTGGTGCTGGGCTCCTGCTGGGACCTCGTGGCTGCATCCTCATCCGCCTGTGCCCCGCAGTGCTCAGGCTCGCTGGGCTCCCAGGTCCGGGGGTTCCCAGCTGTCCCGTCCCGATGCAGGGGTCAGGGCTGGCGTCAGCACCGACCCGCGCTGGCTCAGAGCCCTCGGGGCCGGGTCACGGTGATCCTGCAGCTGTGAAAACATCAGCGGCGCAGCCTCAGTGCGGCCCCGGCTCTGCTCCGATGCTGCCGGATCAAAGGGTGCCGGGGTCCTGCAGGTGATGCGGCAGCGCGGGGCTGGCGGCGGTCCCGAAGCTGATGGGATGTCACAGAGCTCTGGGTGAAGTCACTGCGGCGTGGGGACAGCCACAGAACTGAGCGCAGGACACGGCCCCTGCTGCGGCTGGCGCTGAGCTCGTCCTGCCTGGCAATGGAGCGGGGCAGGGTTTAGCTCTGGCTGTGGACCTCTCTTCCAGGGTCCTCCCAGTCCTGCAGGGTCACTGCCGCTCCCCTTGCCCAGGCCCTGGGCATTCCCTGTGATGTTCGGCAGCCCCACAGCTCTGCCCCACGGCTGCAGCGGTGCCATCTGACACACTGCGGTCCCTGGGGAATTCCCAGGAAGCTGTGGCACTGCAGGAAGCGCTTGGGCCGCTTTCCTTCAGGATGCCAAATGCACCCATTGCAGCCCTTGCCGGTGCTCACATGGGAAGGGGCTCGAGGCAGTGAGTGCAGGGGACCCGCACTGGGGATGGGGCAGAGCCCCAGCATAGGATGCGGTGTGGTTTGGGCCATTGCATCACACCAGGGATGCGGCAAGAGCTGTGGGCAGGACCAGGAGCTGCCCGCACGTGCCAAGGAGCGTGTGGGGCTGGAGCGAGCCCTGACTTGGGGATGGGGACAGCAGAGTGGGTCCTGACCCCCAGCCTGGGCAGGGGACAGCCTGGGGGGACAGCCGATGGCACACAAGGGGAACATCCTGCAAATCCCTGTCCTCGCTCCCATCTGATGGCCCTTCCCTGCACATGCAGCTCAGCAGACCCCGGCCCAGCTCACGCTCAGTTCTCTGCTCACAAAGCAGGTCCAGCCTGTGCAGTGAGCATTAGACGTGGCTTTGGCTGTTCCTGGCCAAACATGGAGCGTTTGCTCAGGGTCTGTGCTTTCTGAAGGGGTTTTTGGTTCAGTTTAAGTCCTCTCAAACCCAGAAGGAGACTTTCTGGTTTTGCTTCCTCTGCGCTGTCCGTATAAAAGTTCATTTCTCCTCATGGAAGAGGCTTTAGTTCCTCAATGCTCATCCCGAATGTCTTCATATTGTTTTGAAACAGCCCCCAAGACGTGGTGCCACAGGCAGGAGGCTTGAGCAACCGCTGCCTTTCACAAGCGCTTCATGCAGGGATGCTTCCTCCGGCAGCCAGACCTTCCCTGGATGTCCCCAAGATCTGCCTGCATCAGCGCCCGCGGGTTTCCTGTGCCTGGTCCTGCCGCCTCCCCAGCGGGAAACGAAAGTCACTTAAATCATTTCTTCACTCCTCAGCTCCATCCCACAGCCCATGCAAGGGACCGGCCCGGCTCTCCCTGATGGAGACCCCCATGGTGCCCCCCACCCCTGCCTGCACCCAGCTCCCCTCCCCATCTCCAGCCCAAGAGCTGTGTCACGTCAGAGCCCCGCAGGATTCCCCTTGGGATGTGATCCTGGTGGGATGGATGTCTCCTCCTGTGCATGGCTGTCGTGTGCGGGGCACCCTGATGGTTTGGCTGCCAGTGATGCTCAGCCCCTTCACAGCGTTGCTGGGTGTGTGGAGACTCCAGGGTCTGTCCATGTGGGGTGAGAAACCGCAACTTGCTTCCTTTAGCCCTTGCTGTGCCCCAGTGCTGCTCTGGTTCCACCGGTGCCTTTGGTGGGTCTGTGCTGACAGCAGCAGCTCGAGCCCGGGGCAGACCCAAGTGCTGTGGTGTGAGGAGGCAGTGGGGCTGGCGGATGGCTCGAGGGCCATTCCAAACCTTTGATAGGCAAAGGCAGAGCAGAGCAGGCAGCGAGAGCACAGCCCCATCAGCCGTGCAGGCAGAGCCAAACCCTGCCTGCAGCAGGGCTGCACCTGATGGAGAGCTGGACCCTGAGCTGTTGCCTCCCAGATTTCCCTTCCTGCAAGGAGAGGCACTGGGCATGGTGCTGGAGTGCCACGCTGTGTCACACTGTGCCATGCTGTGCCATGCTGTGCCACGTTGTGCCACGCTGTGCCACGCTGCTGTGCCACACTGTGCCACACTGTGCCATGCTGTGCCACGCTGTGCCATGCTGTGCCACACTGTGCCACGCTGTGCCACACTGTGCCATGCTGCTGTGCCACACTGTGCCACACTGTGCCATGCTGTGCCATGCTGTGCCATGCTGCTGTGCTACGCTGTGCCATGCTGCTGTGCCACGCTGTGCCACACTGTGCCACGCTGTGCCATGCTGTGCCATGCTGCTGTGCCACGCTGTGCCACGCTGTGCCATGCTGTGCCACGCTGTGCCACACTGTGCCACGCTGCTGTGCCACGCTGTGCCATGCTGTGCCACGCTGTGCCATGCTGTGCCATGCTGTGCCACACTGTGCCATGCTGCTGTGCCACGCTGTGCCATGCCGCAGGCACGGGTGCCAGCAGTGCAGAGGAGCTGGGTGGTGGCCGAGCAGGAAGCTCTGGGGCTCCGGGGCTGTCCCGCACCCTCTGTGGCAGTGGCTCCAACGCCTCCCTCGCCCGCGGTTCCCGTTTTGGCAGGGGTATAAAGGGAGCGCGGCCAGGGAGAGCCGGGCACTGCGGCACCGGAGGGCAGCCGGGATGGGAGCGCAGAGCCTGGCTGTGGCTTGTGGGGCGCTGGCTTTGTGCCTGGCACTCGCCACTGCTGCCAACCCCGGCTTTGTGGTGAGGATCACCCAGGCAGGCTTGGACTATGGTGGGTTCTGCTGCTCGTCCCCCTCCTTGCGGATGTGCTGGGGCTGGAGCATGGCGCAGGTCCTGCGGCAGGACGGGAGCCTCGGCTGTAGGTGCCAAAGGCACCATTGCTCTGGGCTGCACCATTGCTCTGGGCTTCCCACCGATCAACCCCGGGTTGGGGCAGGCACAGGGCAGAGTGCTGCTCTCATGGCACGTGTGGGACAGCAGAGCCCTGAGCGCTGGAGAAGGGAGCTGCGGAGGTGGGAGCTGCAGGGGGCACTGATGGAGATGGATGGGCCCGGGGATGGTGCTACTGAGGCAGCAGAGCTGCACTGGAGTGCTGTTATGGACTGAAGCACACTCCATGAGGAACAGCTCGTTTACCCGGCAGCTCTGCCAGCTGTGCGGGAACAGGGACGTGACTCTCTTCCCAGGCGGATGCAGGGATACAGCTCCCGCTCGTGCTGTGCTGCTCCCTGGCTGTGTGCTCCATCCAGCTTTGGTGCCCATGCTGGGCATGGAGCAGTGTGGTGCTGCTGCACACCTCAGCCAGCACCCAGCGAGGACTGGGACCTCTCCCTGCTCCCAGTGCCTGGCCACCACCTTCCTCTGGGGAAGCAGCACTGCCCATGTGCGCACAGGGCTCAGTGCACCCAGATAAGCTCTAAAGGTAGCCTGGGAGGTGGAGAGCAGCCAGGGCATTGCCTGCATGTTTCCTTTAACCCTTTTGCTGTGTGCCCTGTGCTCCCAGGGGAAGTGTGCGGAGGTGGTGATGCTCTCCCTCTGCCCCTGCAGCCCATCAGCACGGGATCACGGTCCTGGAGAAGGAGCTGGCCCAGCTGAAGCTGACGGACATCTCGGGTGACTTCCGCGTCTGGCACGTGGGGAAGGTGCAGTACGAGATCTCCAGGTGAGTTCTGTCAGCTCCCTGGAGCAGCAAACTGTACCCCAGCATCTGCGAGGGGCAGGAGGGATGAGGACGGGGATCCTCAGAGCTATGAGGAGCATCCTGTCCCCTCCACAGCTCCCTGAGGTGCTGGCCCTGTCCTCTGGGCAGGCAGTGACTCTCCTGCTTCACCCATTATCCAAAGGGGGAAAGGGACACGAGGGTGACGGGTGGATTTTGAAGCCCTCTGGGTGGAGGTGGCTTTGCCCATGGGAGCAGGAGCTGAGCCCCTGAGGAGATCCCAGCTCCTTACTGCTCCATTGCGCCCCTCAGCTCCTACCGCAGTGGGTAATGAGCTGCTGTTTGGGTGGCTGCAGGGACCACGGTTCCATGGGCACCGCGCTGTGCTGTGCACCCCTGCCGGGCATCGCTGTGCTGGCAGGATGGGAGCTGGGATGCTGCCGTGTGCCCGGGCATCAGCACTCCAGCGTGACTTGTGCCTCTCGCTGGTTTCTGTTTAGGCTGTCCCTGCGCAGCTTCCACCTGCCGTACTCCCGGATCTCGCTGGTTCCCGGCGTGGGCCTTCAGGTCTCCATCTCCAATGCCTTCGCTGAGCTGGATGGGAACTGGCGGGTGAAGATGCACTTCATGTGCGTGCCACGTCCCTCGCTCCCTGCCCTGTCCCTGTGCCTTGCCTCGCCTGCCCTGGGTCTGGACAGGTTCCTTCTCTCTCCCTTCTCCTGGTGCTTCAGGGAGCTGTGGCTTTGCTCTCTCAAGTCTGTCCTGCAGGCACTGTATTCCTGACAGGAGGCAGGTCCCTCCCGTGGCAGGAGCTGCCCAGGCAGTGGTTATCCTGCTTGCCAGGAGAGAGCCGTTCCCTTCTTGTGGCACCTGGGATGTGAGGGACAGTCCCTCTTACCTGCTTGCACTGGGGGTACCTTCCTAAGCTCCTGCAGGGACGGGGGTTGGCAGAGGTTGGTGCCACTTACCCTGTTACAGGCATTGAGAACTGTCCCTTTCTGGTCCTGTCCCTGCAGTCGGGACCATGGTTCCTTTGACCTGAGGGTGGAGAACATCTACATCAAAATCCACCTGCGGTTGGGCAGCAGCGCCTCCGGGAAGCCCACCATCGACACCTCGTCCTGCAGCACCCGCATCTCCAACGTCCGCGTGCACTTCTCGGGCAAGTTTGGGTACGTGACATCACTGTGGGAACACAGCCCTGGTGCCAGGAGCGGGATGCTGGAGTACCTGCAGTGCCTTGGGGCTGCCCTGCAGGCTGCCTGCACCAGCCCGCTCTGGCCTCTTGCACTGTCCTCCTCCAAACGTGCAGCTGCAGGAACTGAAACCTGGCCTGCATTACCCTGTGGCTGCATGTTTAGGGGAGGTTTAAGGCAGTCACTAGACGCGTGTGCAGGTGCTTTACAAGCAGGTCTGTTTGCCAGTACAAACCAGATGCCGGGTTGGTGTGGGAGTGATGTTGCCCAGTGTCCTGCGTCATTAGTGTTCCTGTTTCCTGGACAAGTACTTGTGCAGCAGGCTCTGAGCTGCACAAAGCAGGACTCCTCTCTGGTTTCTCTGCAGGTGGCTTTACAACCTGTTCCATAAAGCTATTGAGTCCAGGTTCCGGAAGATCTTGGAAAGCAAGGTAGGGAAGGAGAACACAGCTCTGGGGTTCTAGGTCATCTTTAGCCTCTGCTTGAGGCTGATGTGTAAGAGGGACCAGAGCACATGTAGGGATCTGACGGGAGCCAGACCCACAGGCGTGCTACCCATCTGGTGAGAACCGGAGGAACGGGCTCCCCTAACTCCATCCCTGGCAGTGCTCAAGGCCAGGTTGGACAGAGCCTTGGGCAATATGGTTTAGTGTGAGGCATCCCTGCCCGTGCCAGGGCATTGGAACTGGATGATCTTAAGGTTCTTTCCAACCCAAACCTTGCTATGATTCTAACTGCAGCCTCCGCAGCATCATGTGCCTCGGGCTGGATCCGAAAGCTGCAGCTGCTGCCAAAGCCAGAGTAATTGGCTCCTAATTAACAAAGACTTTTCTTTCCATGTGGTCAGTTAATTGGATCTTATGCCTTGGCAAACCCAGTGTAGCAGAGGGAACCTGATCAGAGCTCTCCTTTAAACACCTGCACTCTGTTTCGGGGAGCACTGGGAGGAAATCCTCATTCTGGACTTCAGACGCTTCCCATCTTGTTTTAATGGGGTGGGTTGGGGAGGCCCCAGCACCAGTACAGAAACCGACCTGCAGGAGTCCTGCGACAAGACAAGGAACAAGCTGTTAGCAGTAATTACTACAAGGCTAACTGGCAGGAGTTACAGCCTCCCTGGATGTGACCCTTGCTCAGGAAGGAGGCAGTTGGAGAGCAGGCAGATCCCATCCTGCCTGGGCGCTATTCCCAATGCCATGCATTGGCATTCCCAAGGCCCCCAGGAGCTGTAGCAGCAGATGGGCTGGCAGCAGGAGCAAAGCCAGAGCTCAAAGGCCTTTTCGGATATTTTGCCTCATGTCTTTGGGTCTCCAAAGGAGCTCTGTGCTCCCAGCAGTGATGGGGCACTTCCAGCACAGACATAGGAATAGCTGGGCCCTGGGAAGAGCTGCAGTATGTTGATAATGCCATACTCAGGGCTCCGTCCCTCCTCTTCCTCCCCAGTGCCGCACAGCCATTGCTGCCAGCGGGGTCAGTTCTCCTCCAGAGCTCCGCACCCCTCTGCTGCTGCAGGCCGGATGCCCGGTCAGGCAGATCATGGACTGTTTGTGCCATTATGGGAAGCGCTGGAAGAGGCCTTGCACAGATTGTCTCACGCTGCAGGACTGTGCCCTGCAGTGAATTTCCCAGGCTAGTGTTTAGTGTGCAATTAAATCCCGCTGCAGTGATGAGGCTGCAGCCGTGGGTGACAGCGGCAGAAGGATCTGCTCTCTGTCCTGGCTATAGGAGCTCAGGACAACGCTGCTTTGCAGTGCAATTACTGCTCCTGCCCCTGCGGGGGGGTCAGCTCTTCCAGCTGCTCTGCTTCAGCCAGGTCCTGGCTGCTCAGCACAATCCATTCCAGCATGGGCCATAGGAAGAGTGTGAGGGCACACGGAGATTCCTTTAGAGGGCCTCCATGGAGCTAGGCTGTGCGTGGGGAGCTTGCTGCAAGCAGCCGTTTGCAGGTACAAACCCTGCTTGCATGGTGGGCACTTCATCAGCGCGCTGCCTGATGAGCAGAGGCAAACATCACTGAGCGCTCTTTATTTAAGGAGCTTTTGGAAGGGATGAAGGCAGCCCCGGGTGCTGCAGTGGGGCTGCGGCTCTGCCCCTGTCCAACTGAGCCTTCTCCCCCCCGCAGGTCTGCGAGAGCGTGGCCAAGTCTGTGCGCAGCGAGCTCCAGCCTTACGCCCAGACCCTGCCAGGTACCGGGGCTGTAGGGGCTGTAGGGGCAGCTCATGGCATGTCCCGGCCATGAGGACAGTGTCCACCGGTGGGGGCTCAGCTGTGGTACCCAGGGCCCCCAGAGCATCCCTCAGTGCAGCAGCGGCTGAGAAACTGATCCTAGGGAAACGGGAGGTTTTGCTTCCGAACAGAAGCGAGCACACGTGAAGCTGTGTGTTTTACAGTCACAGCCAAGATTGATGCCATGGCTGGGATCGATTACTCCTTGGTGGCACCCCCAACTGTTACTGCACAGTCCCTGGATGTGGACCTGAAGGTGAGAGGCTGCCCTGGGAAAGCCAATGCCATGGCACAGGCAGTGGGGACGAGGTTAAGGCACCTCCTGTTTGCTTGCCAGCCCGCTCTGCGGGTGAGCCCACCACCTCCTGCTCTCTGCTCCACCAGGGTCAGTTCTTCTCCCTGGCTCACCGCTCCGCCGTCCCCTTCCCTCCGCTGGCGCTGGCCTTGCCCCCGGACCACGACCGCATGGTTTACTTTGGAGCCTCCAGCTACTTCTTCAACACAGCCAGCTTCGCCTACCACGCAGCCGGGGCGCTGGTCTTCGAGATCACCAACTCCATGGTGAGCAGTGCAGTGGGACGGGGCTGTCCCTGCTGGGGCCATGGCGGCTGAGCTCACCATGGGTCTGGCTGTGCCACATTGCCCTGGCATGACTGTTCTCCTCCCACAGATCCCAAAGGGCGTTGAGTTCCGCTTGAACACCTCCACCTTCTCAGCCTTCATTCCCCAGGTGAGTGTCCGGCCCTGCCTCCCCACAGCTCCTGTGTTTTGCTCCATGCAAGGTGGTCTCCCTCAAGGATGGGCCTTGTGCCACTGTCCATACCCTCTCCCTGCCCCTCTGCAGCTGGAGAATATGTACCCGCACATGGAGATGAAGGTCAGGCTGTCCGCCCCTTCCGCCCCGTTCCTGAACATCGGACCGGATGGGCTCTCACTCAAGCCTGTTGTGGATATCCAGACTTACGCCATCCTTCCCAACTCCACCCTGGCTCCTCTCTTCCTCCTCAGCCTGGTGAGTTGTGACTGTGGCTCTGTTGGGGCAGCTCAGGATGCATCCACAGCTTTAACTGCTGCTGTGTGCCCATGAGCTCTGCCCTGCATCTCAGTGGGACAAAGCTTTGGGCTGTGCAGCATCCCCCTGCTGTGCTCAGCAGTGCTGAGCCGCTGCTGTGAGCTCCTGCTGGGGAGGTGCTGGGTGCTGCCCCACATCAGCCTGGTCCTGGCGTGGTGGGGATGTCCCCAGCAGAAAACACAGGAGCTGACACACGGCAGCGTTAATGCTGTGGGCAAAGGCGCCCTGGATGGGCAGTGTCCTGCTGCCTTTTGGCTGGTCAGAGCATCCCTGGGTGCCCGGTGTGGGGTGAGCACTGCCAGAGCTCTGCTCTCTCCCCAGACAAGCAATGTGTCCGCTGTCATCGACGTGAAATCTGGCCACATAGTTGGGAGCCTGAAGGTGGGCAGGTACGGAGGGGGAGCATCGGGGGGGGGGCTTGGCAGTGCTTCTGGGCTCCGGGGACAGAGGTGAGGTGTGGAGATCCCGGAATGTGGATCTGGTGTGGAGGGGATGGGCTGGGGCTGGAGGGAGCAGGATCCACGTGGCCACCAATGGGTGGGAATTGCCCCCTCCATTGGAACACTGTCACAGCACCACCGCTGTCCCTGTGCAGGTTGAAGCTCTCTCTGAAGCGTTCGGATGTGGGCACTTTCCAGGTAAACCATCCTTGACCATGAGCAGAGCCCCAGCATGGAGGTGAGAGCCTGCTGGGGGGCAAGGAGAGGGCTCATTCCCCTCTGCCTCCCAACTCTGGAAGCTGGTGTGCACCCAGGGTGCACAGCCAGATGCTGTTACCTCCCTCACCCCTACACCTCCTACCCCACCAGCATGGCCAAAGCTGCTGGTCTGGCAAAGCGTGTGCCCATCCCAGCTCCTCATCTCCTTTCTTTTCCCTGATTACCCTCCTGTCACCTGCTCTCCCTCAGCCTGAGGCTCTTCTCCTCTCCCTGCTCCCCAGGTACGAATGCTGCAGTCCATAATGAACGTCCTTGCTTCCAACATCCTGCTCCCACGTCTGAATGGTGAGAACCTGCTGCGGGGACAGGGTGCTGCAGCGAGGCACATTGCTCCATGCAAGCAGAACCAGCTCCTCAGTTAAATCCCCATTGCCAAGCCTGATCCATGGGTAAAGCCCACAGCAAGTGCCTGAGCTGTGGGTAGCAGCGTCACGAGCCTCTTGGTGCTGTGATGTGCATTGCTGTGAATGCAATGAAAGACAGGAGCACCATGCACATCCTGATACTTTCCCGACCCTCTGCCCTGCTCGCTGCTTCTCGTGACCCCCAGCAGCTCAGGCCAGAGCAGGGCTGGTGTCCGGGCATGGCACAACGTGCAGCCCCAGCCTGGCTATGGAGCTTGGCAGGAACTTCTGCTGCCCACCCTGGGAGCAGCACGGGTGAAGACAGAGTTAGGGGGAGGCAGCTGCCTGCTTTGCCAGCCCATGCTCCCTCTTGCTCCCATTCCCATCCCAGCGTGGCCTCGTGTGTTGTGTTTTCCAGAGAGGTTGGCGCAGGGATTCCCTCTGCCGCTTCCAGACAGGATACAGCTCTCCAACATCCTCGTGGGGTTTCACCAGGTGAGTGGGGGAGCACTGGGGGTGCAGAGGCAGCCCCCCCCCATGGTGGGCAGCAGGGACCGTGCGTCATTCTCCTGCTCTTAAACCCAGGGTCTGAATTACCCGTGACACTCGTTACAGCCCTGTGCTGCTGGGATGCTGTGAGAGCATCCGCTGCGCACATCTGCCTGTGGTGGGTCAGGCAGCGCCTGCCAGATGTGGTGGAAGGAGCCCTGCTGTGGCAAAGCCCCTTTGGGGGGGGGGCCTTGGAGGAGCCCCAGAGCCGTGCCACGATGGGGATGCTGAGTGGCCTTATTGCAAGGCATGACTGTGAAACACCTCCAGCACCTTCCCAGCGCTGAAATTAGGCTCTGGGCTGTCAGAACGTCGCTCCCTCCTCAGGTGGGGCTGTGCAGCCTCAGGGTTTTACCCTTTTCCTCCCAGAATTTCCTGCTGCTCGGAGCAGACGTTCAGTACCACCCCCAGGGACAGAGATAGAGAGACAAGAAGGAGCTCAGCACCAATCCTGTCCCCTTCACCCCTTCCCTCCCCGTGGGCCCTGCCGCTGAAGACATCAGCTCATGTCCTGGACCGGGCAGCAGCTCCCGGGGCCGAACCCCGCATCCCCTCGCGGGTCCGTGGTCCCATCCCACCCCATCCTTCCTCCCGTTCCCCCCGTGCCAGGGCGGCGATAAAGGCGGCTGTGCTGGAGCGGTGCCTATCGGAGCCGGTACCGCCCGTTCCGGCTGTTCCCAGCGCAGCGGCCGCGGTGAAGCATGAAAGCACCGTTATTAACACCGGTATTAATAAACACCGTTATTAACAAACACCGTTATTAACAAACACCGTTATTAACAAACACCGTTATTAACAACGGTATTTCCACCATTACTTCACGTTTCCGCAGTGGGGAGGAACCGCGGCAGCGCGGAACGCAAGCGCCGGGGACAGGGAGGGGGTGGGACCGCTTTGGCGGTGCCG
>JASSUY010033008.1:0-36664 GCA_032466535.1 Forpus xanthops
TCAGCACGAGCTTTATGGAAGGTAGCTGGGTCACCCTGGCTCCCTGAACTCCTTCCGGTGGTCTGTGCACAGGGAAGAGACAGAGAAAGAGCTGTGTGAGACCCAAGACAGCTCTTCCCTCTGCTGCCAGCCTGGGGAGCACTTCAACCCTGCCCAGAACAGCTGGTACTGCCTGGCAGTGAAGCAGGAGCAGCGGGCGTGGTGAGGATGAGGCTGGGCAGGTTTGTGTGGACACAGCTGGGTGAAGCAGCTCTGTCAACTGTGCCTGTTCAGCAGTGGGGGCACCTCTGCCTGCAGCTGTGGGGCACCTCCACCAGCTCAGCAGAGATGTTTTCTCACTGTTTGGATGCCACTTATGGAGCATTCCCCCATGATGGGAGCAAAGGCAGCAGAAGCTGCAGTGCCAGGAAAGGCTTACCCAAGGAGGGCACTGACCTGAAGTTCCTTCACTGCCTGAGAGCTGCCAAAAGAGAGGAGAAACAGCCTCAGTGCCTGCAGTGCCCCAGCAGATGATGTCCCATGGGGCAGGGCAGAGGTGTTGCCCACCGTTCTGGTGGGATGTTGCACCAAGACGCACCAGAAAGTGACAACACAGGAGCCACAGGGCCAGAGGAAGATAAGGGAGCTGGTGGCCTTCCCTTCCTTCTCCTCCTCAGCAGCATCACTAGCTGAGCCTTTCCTGCTGCTCAGCACCTGGAGCAGGCCCAGGGCCAGGTTGAGTAGCAGATGCGAGACACTGCCACGTCTGCAGAGAGGAGTGGCAGGGAGTGACCTGGAGGTGGCCGAGCCTGCTGGCTCCCCTCTAGTGCCCACCTGCCATGGGCATGGCCACAGGTGCATTCAGCACCAGGGTCCTGGGGACCTGAGGCTGGTTCTTTTTCTGTCCCTGATCTGATGCCCTGGTGCCAGGGCCAGGGCCTGGGAGGAAAGGCAGCTCGCCTCTGCCTGACTTACTTGCTCTTGGTGATGACCAGCGCGTCTCTGAAGAGGAGGAGGTCCCTCTTCTTCCTCTGGCCACGACCCTGGGTCACCCGAACATGCTCCCTGGTCAGGCGCACACAGCTGATCGGGGCCAGGGTCATCCCTGCAGGGCAGACAGCAGTGGGCATGAGCAAGGTGGCTGCTGCAGGGCCTGGCTGTTCCAATGCATCCTGGAGCCATGGGGGAACCCACTGGACCAGCAGCAGCAGAGCCACTGCCCCATCCTGACAGGGCCAGAAGACTTGCAAATAAAAACTCCTAACACTCAGAATGGGAGTGCTCCGCCACAAGAGAGATGCACCCCCAGTGCTACTGGTGCTGCCACACACAGCACCGTCCATGCAGGCACTGTGGCCGTTGACAGGCTAGTACCGAGTTAATACGGAACACCACTGTGTTCTGGAACCTGGAAGCCCAGACGGGTGCCCTGTGTGGTTCTCCCCAGTATGTCCACGTGTCTATCATACTGCACAGCCCAGACCTGGACTAACATGAACTGTAGCCATGCTAGAATGAGAACAGAGCCACAGATATTCTTTCATCATTATTTCCCATGTATGGATAGCTCCTTGAAGGGGTTCTTAAGTGCATTCAGAAACTCTGAAGTTCTGCAGACCAGGGTTTCCCTCCAGTTTAATATCATCAGTAAACTTGTGGTGCGTTCAACTCTGGAATCTAGAAAATTGATTAAAATATTGAGCAGAACTGGCCCTTGAATTGATGCCTGAGGACCACCACTGGAAATAGCTGCCAGCCAGATGTAGCTCCATCCACTTGGAGCACTGCCATTCAGCCAGTTCTTTGCACAGCACACCAGGTGTTTGTTCTTCTTACGGTAGCACAACGTACAACTTGTCCACAAGGCTACTGTGACAGACAGTACCAGAGGCTTTATTAAAAAACAGAACAACTACATCCTCTGCTTTCCTGACATCCACTAGGCAAGTGGCCTTTTCAGAAAAGGATATAAAATTAGTTCAACAGGACTTTTCCCTTGTGAACTGTGCCCCATGACTTCATTGTCTTTCGGTAGCACCCATGTGATCTTCTTCATTACTATGACAGAAACTGAGGCTAGTCTAGGAGTTCTGTCATTTTCTATGTCTATCCTCATGCCTTTCTGATTGAACTGGAAGAAGGTTGGCTGTGTTCCATTCAGTAGACTTGCCCAGACTCTCAAGATCCTTGATATATAATTGAGAAGGGTCCTGTGTGATTTAACTTTTAGGATGCCCTGTATGGAGTCAGAAGTTGCGCTCAACCTTCTCCATAGGTCCCTTCTGATTCTGGATATATTCTGCGATTCAATTATTTCAGTTAAAATTTGTTGACATTATTTCAAGTGGAACACCTGCACTTAATCAAGCCTAGATACAGGTATAAAATCCAAGAAAATTAGTGGAATCAATATTTTTGTTCAGTCACAAACAAAATTATAACGTTGTCTTGCAGAATGCTTGCCATTGTTTAGTAAAAGTATGACTCAAACAGTGAGACAGCTGCTTCCATCCACTGTAAAAAAATACACCATATATAAGCAGGGAGGTCACCACAAGATATTTTTGGCTTCTGAAGAATGAAACAAAAGTTATAAACATAAGTACCAAACATGCTAAAACTTGATAAGTGTCAAGGCTCTTCATGCAATCAATAAAGACAGAGAAGCATCTCCAGAAAGCAGTCTGGATTTTAGATGGAGTGTCCCTCTGCAGATTTTTCTTTCTGCTGTCAGCTGATTAAGGAATACTATTCATTTAATAGCCTTCTCAATTTAAAGATGTAGAGTAGAGTAGAGGAAAATCACCTCTGTTGACCTGCTGGTCACAATTCTTTTGGTTCAGCACAGGACACAAATTTCATAGGAACTTCTTTTCTTAGTTTACAAAGGAGAAATAGAAAGAATGCCATTCACATTGAAAATCCAGTACCAGAAATTTCTCCAAGAAGATTGAGTCATCCCTATCTTGCCAGTAGCATTTCCTACCAACAATTATTATATTGCATTTTTAGGAATTTTTAAGATGCTTAAGAAATTGAATGACAGCTTAATATTTTTTTTCTTGTTTTGTACATTTTTAATTCTTTTGTACTTAAGAAATAAGCATTAACCACTGCTTATTTTCCCATACACTTTATTACAGTTTTAATCTTATTTTTTCTGAGTTCTGATTTTCTAGAAAAGATAGGACAAATATGAAATCCTTATTCTTCATATAAATTTTCCAATGTAATTTTTGTCACAGTTATATTTTAATAATTTGCATTACAAACCAGAAGCTCAGGTGTGTTCAGTTTTAGGAATCTGAGATCTATCTTTATAAAATGCCTATTTTCTCATCCTATTTTTTCCTAGGGAAAAAAGTTATGAAAAACAGATGTTCTGTATCTTTACTCAATATTATAAACTTATCTAGAATATCATATACAGTATTGCAGTACTTAAGTCTCTCACTCGTCAACTTACAGTTTAAAATTAGCAAGTAATCATTACTTAAAAAATGCATTTTGGAACTAAAAATCAAAGATTGTAAATCTGTCATCGTTTCCCCATCAAAATTGTAAAAGGAGTATCATTTGTAATGAATTGTAACACCAAACTCTCCATTGTTGCTTTGCAAAGGAATTGTTTACATTTAGGAATTATAAATTATTTTTTTAAAAGAAAGTACTGATGTAGTTTTTTTTATTATTATTATTCTTTCTATCCTTACAGTGTATTATCTGATCTTCAAAGCATTATTTACCTGAGAAATACTTACTATGCAAACAGTTATATTCAAGTGTAAAGTCATTGGTTGCATGAGTAAACTGTATCTGATTGACCTTTTCTGTAATGCTATTGCCAACTTTACAAAATGGAGCAAGAATCTAAGAGCTCAAGGCTGCACCATGTCAGTTGCGATTTTTCTACTGTTTTCAGTATAAATCAAGGAGAGCCTTAAAGATGCCAAAAAAAAAACATTACCCCAAATCTGTATTACTGGCTTACAGCAAACTTTGACCCTCCTCATTCTGGAACTTTGCCTCTTGAAAGTATACCACTTTGACCATTATTGAACACAGTGACCTTTACTGTTATATCTCACCTGGAAGATACGTGCTTTTACTGGTGAGACAGAACACAGCAGGTCAAGCACAAAACTTTTCAGTCTGTTGATCAAAAATCTAATGTTTATTGTCCCTTGTTCAATTTCACAATGAAAAGTACTCTAGGGCTCTGAAAAAAGGCAATTAGACATACTTGTATTCGGACTTCTTGCTCTTTCAGTGGCTGTTGATACTTTGTACATTTGTACACTTTAGAACATGTAGCTGATGCAGTGTATTTTTGTGATATATGTGATAAAGAAGGGCAAAAAAATAATTCTTGTTTGGCTGGCACAGAAGTTTGAGGCACTATACTAGTATCTAACATTTCATAGTGCTTTAATTCTACAATTTCTAATATATAATCTCAGAAAACAACTTTCATTTAGTTTCAATCCTTTTAAACTGTAATGCTGAGATTATTGTTTAACCTTATAAATCTTGGAGTCCCATAATAAGCATTATTGAGGCCTAATTATTTCAAACTTCATTAAATGGTTTGTTCTCTTGGAGATAACCTAGGCAAACTGAATATTGGTTTCCTTATCAGTATTCTGTTTTCCTTCACAGCAAAGAATTAATGAGTTATAGTCTGTGAAGAACAGAACTCATACTCTGCACAAAATAGTAGGTTTGAATTATGCAATTTAGAGGATTGCCAAGAGTGCTTTAATTGATACAATCTGGAAATTAATCTATACATTATTTACTACAGAAGAGGAAAAAAAATTATTTTTCTTTTAAGATTTCTTCTTGATTAATGTTCCTAATATAACACCAATCAGATTATGCTGAAAGTTGTAGAAGCTACATATCGCTTTACTTGACTTACCTAAAAAAATATTAACATTGCTGGAAACATCAAATAAAGGACAACTTACAATTCATACTTTATGCATCACGCATCTTTTTGTGAAGAAATTGTAAGTATTTGTGTGTTCAGTGTATAAACTCTAAGTTATGCTAAATCAAAATACAGCATCTATTCTTTTATATTTAAAAATGAACAAATAAAGTAAACAAATAAATTCTTCATTTCTTGTTAGGTTTTCATATGGAAATAAAAGACCTCATTGTAAAACATGCTAAATAGGGATTTTTTTTGTTTATTTGCTTGCTTGGTTCCTTTTTTATTTACTTTATTGTGTAAAACAAAAAAAAAAAAAACATTTCTAATCAACCTTTCTGGAAATATATGATTTAAAAAACAGATGTCAATATTCTTCTGTATCAAAGTTAAAACGTAAAAGAATCCAGCTATGCAATAAAAAAAAATAATTTATGGTATAAAATTCAGTCATTTTGCCAACTTTCTGAATGATATTAACACCTTAGCACCTGACTTTCTCCTTACTTTTTGGATTTATTTAAGAATTTTTATTCATTCTCCTTTTCTGTCTGTGGATATTAGAAGATGAAGTAGAAAGACCCCTAAAAAAAAATCTACAACCAAATTTCCTGATATAAATGGTCCAGTGAAGGACCATTAAAGGAAAATACTCCTTACTGCTTGAATTACTGGGATAGCAAGTACTCTGTCACTCTGAGGGAAAGGTAAATGAACAGGTCAATCAAAAAGTGGCAGGTGTCCAATACAGTTATCCTAAAAAAAATGTCTGAATATATATAAAGTGTTTTTTTTTTTTTTTTAATTCTTATACTTTGATGGTATTAAATGAGAAATAACAAACATGTTAAGAATATCAAGGTGACCAGCTTGGGACATTAAAAAGGAAGATATTCATGTTTCTGAAGGTGCCAAAAAGTGTTAGAGCTTCAACAGATGATTTGGGGATTTTTTTTTTTTATTGCATGCTATTTTTTGTAATATTAGCAACTATTTCCTCTTCCTAGCACATTCTGAAAAAAGTGTTTAAATTCATTTGAAACTTTTTCAAGTATTTAGCAGGAGACAGCATACATGGACTATTTTATCCCAAACGTTTAAAACTCAGAAAAATTCTAAGCAGTGAAAAAACAAGGTCATAAAAGTAAAAATTCCAAGAAAATTAAAAATAAACATTCTTACATACCCCACCTCACCTATGAACAACAAGAACCACAATTAATTTCACAGGAAATTGTGTTCTGGCAGGAAGATTTACTTTAGTCATCACTTCAAAAATACACTAAAATAATCCTATAAAACCACTTGAAGAAAAAAAGCTCCCTTGAAGGCTTCAAATCTCTTTTCTTGTCCTTTAAAATGTTCAGTACTTCTGATTTTGTGAAGCATACTTTTCACCCCTGATGTTTTTTTATCTAATTAATCACTATTAACATTTTTGTGATCATGGAATTTGAGTTATAAATAACGATATATCCAAATTAAGATTAATCGTAGAATCATAGAATCATAGAATAGTTAGGGTTTGAAAGGACCTTAAGATCACCTAGTTCCAACCCCCTGCCAGGGGCAGGGACATCTCCCACTAAACTATGCCACCCAAGGCTATGTCCATCCCAGCATTGAACACCATCAGCAATGGAGCATTCACAACTTCCCCTGGGCAACCCATTCCAGTGCCTCACCACCCTTACAATAAAGAATTTCCTCCTCAGACATCCCCTGTTTAAGTTTGAGTCCATTACCCCTTGTCCTTTTAGTACAGGCCCTCATGCAGAGACTCCCCCCAGCATCCCTATAGGCCCCCTTCAGACATTGGAAGGCTGCTATGACGTCTCCACACAGCCTTCTCTTCTCCAGGCTGAACAGCACCAACTCTCTCTTCCTGTGTTCCTAGGGGAGGTGCTCCAGTCTGCTGATCATCTTTGTGGGCCTCTTCAGGACTTGTTCCAACAGTTCCCTGTCCCTTTTATGCTGAAGATGCCACAACTGTGCACAGTACTCCAAGTGAGGTCTCACGAGTAGAGGGGCAGGACCCTTTTGATGCAGCCCAGGATATGGTTGGCCTAATATTCTTTTTATTTTCAGGAAAACTGCATTTTAACTCAGTGCCATTTGCATGAACAAGAAAGAAAGTGTTCAAACTGATTTAAAAAACATTAGCATACTTGAAGCATGACAGAATTTACTGCAGATTGTTCCTGTACAATAGAGTGATTTTTGGATTTGTGTTGATGGTTGGTTTTGTGGGTTAGGCTATTATTTTTTGTTGGGTTTTGTTAGTTTATTATTTTTTATAGGGTTTTGGTTTTTGTTTTTTTTTTTTTTTAAATTTTGCTAAATGCATTCTGTATGGATGAAGTGTTCTAAAATTTATTTTGATAACTTCTCTACATAAAAGAATGTTTTTCTGTTCCATTGTAAGGTAATCTGTTGCAAAAATTGGGATAATTCTAGAAAATATCTTTATAAAACTTACAATTCAAAATAATTCTTACAACTTCATAAAATATTAGAATGAATGATGACTTTTGAGCAGCCCTGCAACCACTTACGTAACTGATATAGAGCCTGATCCTTAATTTCTTTGCTGGATTTGTAGACACCAAATTTGCACCATTTATGAGGGTATTGTTTTGAAATGTCTACAAAGTTCTTTTTTATTTTTCTTCTCAGGACATAGAAAACAAACCATTCATGCTTGAAACTGTAAAAAAAAAATATATTCTTTAGCATATTTCTAACTTCAAACTTTCAGCTATCTAAGTGAAAACCCAATCTCCATCATCCCTTTTGTTTTAATCCACAGAGCATGAAACAAACAGAAATCTTGGAATCTTAAAATAGGTTTTGAAATAGTGAGTAGCATTCTTCCCTCAAGCTCACTGGGTAGAATTTCAGTAACTTCTAAATTTCTGTGAACCTAACTGTAGTCGGAACGCAGCAAAAACAGAAAATGTGCAAAAAAATCCAAAGGTTTTTTTCATTTGGCATCATTTCATAGTATGAAGTAGCCCTGAAATAGTTTCATTCCATTCCATTTTAAGTGAATTTGACACAAATGCAATGGCATTCTGTATCAGCTGAGTGTAAGTAAGAATCAGGCCACTGGCTTGTTAACCCGCTCTGTCATCCTACTCCTGGAACAACAGTTCAAGTTATTGCTGGCATTTATAATGCATAAATTTTGTAGAAAAGGAAATTTAGTTACTGGGCTAAAGCCTGTTATCTTTGTGTGGCTTAATAGCAGCAATAACAATAAAATTAATGCTGTAAAGTTTGCATTATCTAACACGTGTAAGGAAGTTTTTATGAGCTAGTGTGTTACTTAACACTTTCTGTGTGGTGAGGCCAATTTAACCACAAACATTTTCATGCTGTAAGCAAGTCAGGAGTAGGCAACTGAATCAAGCCCTAACTCAAACTATCAGGAAAGAAGTTGGACTCTAATATAAATTAAGAGATTTTTAAGGGGAAAGAAACCTAAATAGAAAATTTGTATAATAGAGGATGTAAGCTATTTACCACACTCCTACTATTTGTTTTAATCAGAATAGTTGGAATTCAGTTTTTCATATAGTAACACACACATTTTCTCTATGTAAATATGTATTCAAGCCGCTTACATTTCATGAATTCATGAAATCATAGAATACCTTAGGTTGGGAGGGACACATAAATATCACTTCATTCAGAGCTAACTTGCCCATAGATGGAAAACCAATGCATTTTGAAATGCCCTTAGGTCTTGTGTAAGAGATATGGATTTTCTCCAGGTCTTATCTTCCAGCCCTAAACATCTCTATCAGATTCTCTGTATCTCAGATGGTACGAAAGTGTCTCGTCTCTATATGTTCACCTAAATCAAGCCTTTAGTCAGTAAGACCAATCTGCTCATGTCACCCTAAGTTAGGCACCTGAATGTGGTCAGCAGTTCTTTACTCCATTGCCTATGCTGATTAAAGGCTTAATTAACTTGTCCACATATCATAATATGCATGTTTAGTGACAGCTGAGGTCTTCACAATTCTGGCAGACACAGCCTAAGACTGCATAAGACCTGCCCTTTCTGGAAGGGCAGATATGTGAGACAGCCTCATGCAAAAAAGATGGCATTGGACACCTGTGTGTAAGCAACTGATCTGAGTGCACATGTACAGATTTACATTACAGTTAAATGGCCTAATCTTAAACTCCACCTAATATATGCTTCAAAGTTATTAACAGATATATAATCAAATGATTCATTGACATATTCTTGTACTATTCTCTTCCTCAGAAGGCAGTTCACTAAGAACCTTATTTAAAATTAAATGTAGAAATTTTTCTATCCTTATCTTCACTTGAGAACATGACTTCCAGAGGTCACATTTGTCACAACTGATTAGTTTCTTTTCTTGCCTTTAAAATTGTGGATATTTTTTAGCCTCTTTTCCATTAACTCTGTAAACAAAGTTTATGTATGTATCCTCAGGTGATCTACTTCTTAAATCTCTTCTGGCTGCTTATTGTACTACTAGGCACAGATATGCTTACAAGTTCTCTGGTCCAGATGTGCCTCTCATCATGTTCCCAAGCCACATCACTCTTCCTACCCTGTAGTTAGGTTTCTACATAATGCAAATGCGTCAAAGCAAACTGAGTAGAAGGTATGACACATAAACATAGAGTCCTGAACTTGATGAATAAGAACTGTCCTGAGATTTACTACAGCAATTGCCAGCATAAGAGTTTATTTTCAGCCTCATTACATAATAAAAGTATTGAGATATGCCTATGACAACCATATATGATCCCAATATTGTTACACTAAAACTACTTTAAATCTCTGTAGCATCATTTTTGTGAAATGCATAGCGTGACTCTGTGAAATGCAGTATTCTATTGAAATGCAGCGTGTGCATCCTCCTGGAAGAGAGGGGGAAGAAAGAGGGGAAAGTGAGTGAGCGAACTGCGTGAGTTACAGCTAGACTTAAACCATGACATCAAGTCATGCTTTGGGAGAAATAATTAACAAAATATTTCTTTGTGTATGCAAAACTGAAATTCTGTGAAGAAATAAATAATATGGTAGTAATACAGTAATACTAATCAGTAAAGATGTCTACTGCCAGGGAAAATACCAGGCATAGTCTGCTTTCAGATGTGAAGATAGAACCATGAGCTAAATAAAATGGAATTTTATCTCAAGGGTTCAAGAAAATGTCAACAGTTTTTGTTTGTTTTCAGAGAAATACACAAAAGCTGAAGAAAATATTTTTTTTTCACATTTTCAGCAAAACATGATTGCACCAATTAGGAGGGAAGGAGAAACAGATTTTATTTTTTTTATTTTTTTTTTAACTATCTTTCAGTTGGAGTTACAGAGAGACAAAAAAACCTGCAACATTCAGAGAGATTTTCTAACCTTAACCTCAAGCTAAAGCCATCAGGAGTTGATCAGTAATGGTGACAGCACATGATTCATTTCGCTTATTTCGTTTTGCCAAGGACAATTGTACAAAGACAACAGGAAAAAAAAAAAAGCAGTCTGTGCATTTTTTTACATTATATTTCACAGGTTGTTTCAAAGTTAAATCTTTTTCACCAAATTCTGCAGCTGAAAATGCTCAGGGAGCAAAATAAAACGTAATAATACATTTTTTTTTTTTTTACTACAGAAGTAGTAAGAATTGGAAAAGTGTGAGAAATCTTATTTAAAAAATAAAAGCTGCTGGTTTTGTTTAACAAATTGATCAGTAATTCAAGTTGCTGGTAAATGGCTGCATGTTACTCTACAGTCTTTTGAATCATAGTATAAAGAAGTGAATCTGAATGAGGATACTTTTTCAGGCATCATTATACAGAAAACTTGTGACACTTTGTACATAACTTTGAATCCTTTAGCTTACCTTCAGCAAAATTATTCATGGCTCAGACTCACCTTTGCCAGTGCTATATTCCTCTCATTTCTGAAGCATAAGAATAGCTTTCCTTTCTTCTTCAGTTTTTCTCATAATGCTGCTGTATGGAAAGAAGCAAAATATTATCCCAAGTTTACAACTAGGAAGTTGCATTACAGAAATATCAAAGCCTTAAGCCTACAATGACATAGACTTTGTAGAACAGAGTACTGGAAAGTCTCTTAATGCCTAAGAATCTCCTTGGCCCATGATTAAATTTTTTCTTACTATGCTACTTACAGAGAATGAGTGATATTGGATTACTCACCTTTTGGAAAATTAGACCCTTTGAATATTCAATGTTTCATTTGAAACAGAGAAATGGCTATAATAGAACGTGAAACACAGTATAAGTAATAGGATTCTTTCAGGTCTCTCAGATACCTACAGCTACTGAACTTACCTTCAGCTTAATCTTCTTAGTTCTGTAAAGAACCCACATGGACAAAAAAAAAAGAAGCAAAACACCCAAAACATAAACACACACACACACACACACATGCAAACAAATTTGAAAGCCCACACACAGAGAAAAGAATGCTGGAATAGTTTTGTTTGCCTGATGCACATCTGTGGTTTCTGAGCTAGAAGTTCTTCCTCTAAATATGACATTGGCAATACATAATTGCCCTCTATGACCTTATATCAAAACATGATTTGCCCTCAAACACTGAGATAGTTTCTCTAACGATATTTGTTTTTTTTTGTTTTTTTTTTTTTTTTTCTAATCTAATAATTATTAAGTATTTATCTGTGGTAGCTATTTAAGAAGTTGATCATTGCTGTGTAAGCAGTGTTAAAGGCAAGTCAGAGCTTTAACAGACCTCTGATGCATGTTCCAAACGGATAAAGAATTACAGAGGTTCAAGAGCAGCACATTTTTTGCATATATTTTGAAAAGCTCCCTTAAAATTGGCCATTCCAAAGCAAGCACAACTGTGTGAAGATAAGAAACAAGTCTTCCCACATTATGTAAATTCCTACCCAAGTCACAGAATGTCACTTCACTTCTGGAGCTGAGAGGATTTACACATTTGAACTTCACAGAGTTCAGCTCAGCTCTCTGTCCTTTTCCTTCATTCTCAGTAATTATTCTTGATGGTGGCATTGTAACTCTAAGATGCATGTGAGCAAGTGGATACAAAATCAGTCTTCACTTAACCTTTTTTTCTGGAATTTTTTTTCTTTCTATTCCTCCCACTGATGAGTAGGTTATGACATTTAAATGTGCTTAGGTGTGGGGTTCAGCTCAGCAATTTTAGAGGTTAAGGATCATTTAAATTACAGGCTGTGGCAAATGCATCCTCTGAGTGAGACAAGCACTTCTAAGTACAGTTTCTCACCAGAGTTATTCTAATTCTGGAAAAAAGTAACACATCTGTAAAGTAAGAAAACTTCCATTTTACTGACAGTAAATGCATAAGCATTATGCAAACATAAAATGAACTCCACTAAATATTGCCAATGAAAACAGGCATTTTTTTATTCTTTGGCCAGGATGATTTACTTTTATTAGTCTTCAAAAATATCTGTGCCCCTAAATGTTCTTTTAGGCCAAATATAGATGGGCTGTTACAGAAGAGATGAGAACTGGGACAAAGTTAAGTTTCTGCTGCTACAAAAAAGAAACTTGCAGAAAGTAGAAAGGGTGAACTCCAAAGAGGTATCTGTGCTGTTGTAGGTTAGGGATGGGAGCATCAACTACCACTATTGAAAAGACTATACAGACCTTTCTTGGTTCACCTCTGGCAGCCAGTCTGATTTTCTGGGGTACTGACACTAACACAAGCAAAGGAGGCATTCAGGGCTATAGTGTGCTATAGGTTTGATAAGTGCTAGCCTGAGTCCTTCAGTGGAATTGCAACTTCAGTAAAGTCAGTGGGAGCTTTCTTACTGACTTGCAGGGAGATAGAATTTCATACATACTCTGAAGAGCTTGGATTTGAGATGAAAAGCAAATACTAACAAAACCAGGCAGGTATAAAGTAATTCTTTGTCTGACAGTGACTCCTTTGTGTGGAACAGTCTCTTCAGTAGAAAGGGATAGAATAAAATAAAAGAAAAACGAATTATTTTGCTTTTCTCCTGCACCAGTTAACCATGCTGAAAACACAGAGCTGGATGAAACTGAAGTATCATAAAGACTACACAGTATTTCACTGAGCTGCTTTTTAGAACAGTTGCCCTTTATCTATTAAAGGTTTTGGTAAAATGATTATGAGAATTCGAGTGACTAGCTGAGCCAACAGTGGGCTTGGGGGCTATGTCGAAGCGTGTAATAATCTACTCAGTCTGAAAAGGTTGCTATTAAAAATGAGGAAAATAAAATGCAACAATATGTTAGATCTAAAGAACTGCCTACATTTATTTTGATAATTTAGTAAAATGCCTAATTTTATTAAGGTAAATACTGTTTATGTTTTTGTTTCCTGCATGAAAAATATTTCCTCTTTTCTGATTTTTAATGAGTAATATTTTTCCAGTATTTTCCCAGTTCACTGAGAATCTACTGAACATTTGTACATATAGATTTAGAAATCCTGGAATGTTTCAGAGTTTCTCAGTGAGATAAAGTAAGGGGTTATTGGTAGCTGAATAATTGGTTGAAACAAATTTAAGTCTTCAATTTCTTCTTCAGGTGATCTGCCTGCTAAGGCAGTTCAATGGAAAAATTACAGAAAACTAAAATCATTTGAACTCACAAGTAAAGCATTAAAGCAAAAGGATTTGCAATCATATAAACAACAATCAAAAAAATAAAAAACCATTATGCTTAATCTTCATTCTTATTATCATTGTGTTATGCCATGAAATTACAAGCCACAGGTTCAGCACATTAACCTCTATGGGACGTTTACTAAGGTTTCAGGTTTTGTTAATTTTTTTTTTTTTATTTAACACTGAACTTTAGAATTACAATATTTTAATGTAATACCTCAAAATGCTTTAGTATGTCATTCAAGAGATTACTTTATGGAAATAAACCCAGAATACTTCGTATTTCAGGATCAAGACTTTACAAGTCATCTATCCTGCGAAAAGTAAAGACTTCTTGGAATAGTTTGGAAATTACCTTTGGATACAATGAGCAGTGGGCTTCTGAAAAAAAATAGGTTTGGACGCTTGAATATATTCAGAAAAAAAGTTATCCTCATGGATGCCTGGGTGGCTTTTCTACATTATTATTTAATCGCAGGCAAAAAGAAAACTTAGACTTGCCACTGTCAATTAAATGCTAAAGATAGATGTGCAACTGTTAGTTCTTTGGTGGGAAGGGTAGTCATGAATTTAAAAGAAAGCAGTGCTTGCATCTCTTCAAACAAAATCAAAGCCTTGAAAGTTTCAGATTTATCTACAGTTTGAATAGTAGCATGGATAAAACTAATCCCATGAAGGCACAGGAAAACTCACAGAACCCATGGCAATCTTTCAGACTGTTACTCTTGCAAGATGACAGCACTGCAGATAATAGCTGTATACTGAATGCAAGAAAAAGCAATAGAGTTGTGAAAGGAAAAGACAGAGTTTGAAGTGTTTGAAGTGCTGTCACGGTTTAAGCCGAGACAGAATTAAGTATCACTTAAGCCATTCACTCCCACCCCCGATCCCACCACCAGGCAGGATGGGGAGGCGAACCAGAAAAGGGTAAAACCCACAAGTTAAGAACAGTTTGATAATTGAAATGAATTAAAATACAATAATAATACTATCAGCAATAACAATATTGTTAATAATACCGAACAATAAGAAAAGGAGAAATGAAAATTCAGGAAGCATAAGTGGTACACACAGTACCTGCTCACCACCTGCTGGCCAATGCTAGTTCATTCTAGGGCCACAGATAAAGGTGTGATCAGTGATAACCAATATGGCTTCACTAACAGCAAATTGTGCCTGACAAATTCAGTGGCTTTCTATCATGGGCCACAGTGATGATGAGTACGGTAAGAGCAACTGATGTCATTTGCCCTTGCAAGTTATTTGACACTGTCCCCCGCAACATCCTTGTCTCTAAATTGGAGAGGCATGGATCTGATAGATGGACTCCCCAGTGGATAAGGAATTGGCTGAATAGTCATGCTCAAAATTTTGTGGTCAGTGGCTCAAAGTCTAACAGGAGAGCAGTGATGAGTGATGTCCTTCAGGGGCTGGTGTTGGGACTAATCCTATTCAACAACTTTGTGGGTGACATGGACAGTGGGATTGAGTGCACCCTCAGCAAGTCCACCGATAGCACCAGCTGTGTGGTGCAGTTGACATGTTGGAGGGATGAGATGCCATCCAGAGGGACCTTGATATGCTAGAAAGGTGGGCCAACACAATATGAAGTTTAACCATGCCAAGTGCAAGGTCCTACACTTGAGTTGGAGCAATCCCAGGCACAGCTACAGGTTGGGCAGAGAAGAGATTCAGAGCAGCCCTGTGAAGAAGGACTTGGGGCTGTTCGTTGATGAGAAAATGAAAATGAGCCAGCAGCGTGAACTCGCAGCCCAGAAAGCCAACTGTCATGGTTTAAGGCCCTCATGCAGTTCTGTTCACTCACTCCCCCCTCTTTCTTCCCCAGTCCCAGGAGAGTGGCGAGGAGAATCAAAAGAACCCAACTCCAACAGGTTGAGATAAGAACAGTTTAGTAACTAAGGCATAACACAAATCACTACTGCTACCCCAGTAATAATAATGCCAAGGCAAATACAAGGAAAGAATATAAGAGCTCACCAACTAATTTCCACCCAGCCCGACCAAGCAGTTCATCCCCATGACCTGATACCAGGTTTAACTACAGTGCACCCCCATACTCTTCCGAGGCTCTGCTCTCCGTCTCTACCTCCTGGGCATGACATGCTGTGGTATGGAATATCTCTTTGGTCAGTTTGGGTCAGGAGCCTTGTCTCTGTTTCCTCACAGCTTCCTCCATGCTTCCTCTCCTCCCTGGCAGAGCATGTAACTCAGAAAGTCCTTGACCAGCCTAAACATTCTAAGCCATAACTATAAACACTGGCGTTAACAGCACTGTTCCCAAGCCGAAAACCAAACACACAGTGTTGCACCAGCTACTACGAAAAAGAGAGAAATGACTGGTGCTGCTGAGCCCATGAAACCAACATATGCTTATCCCGTTTCACTAAAGCTCATTTTTTGTAATGTGATGAGTGAAATGGAGTTGAGTTCAAGGCCCCAAAATCTGGAGTAGCAGTGATGGGAGCTTCAAGATGCCCAGTGTCACGGTGGTGGGCATCTAGCTGCTTTAGAAGTGGTATGTAGCTATCAGCAGCATGCAATTTAATTCATTGTCTGCTTACATGCAAAATTTCATCCCCTTAAGGTGTACACTGAATTCCAGGTAAGACCATTCTCCCTGGCTGTGGTGTAGAGCATATTTTTTAAATCTTAGCTGGTCTGGACTGGTTGAAAGGCTACTACATGAACTATCTCTCATTTAATATACTGAAAGGTTTGTTGTTGCTCAGGGCACCACTTGAAATCATTCTTCTTCCAGATCACAAGATAGAGAGGGCTTACAATCAAACTGTAATTTGGGATATGCATTTTCCAGAACTCCACAACACCCAAGAAAGCTTGTGTTTCTTTTTTATTAGTTGGTGGAGACATTACTGTTATTTTGTTGATTACATCTGTGGGATCTAGTGACGTCCATCTGGCCATTTTATTCCAAAAATTGAATCTCCTGTGCAAGTCCCTTGACTTATTCCATTTTATGGCAAAACCATCTTTCAGCAACATTTGGATTCTTTCCCTCCCTTTATCAAAAACTTCTTCCACTGCATCACCCCACACAATAATGCCTTTAATGTATTGCAGATGTTTTGGAGCTTGCCCCTGTTCCAGTGCAGTCTGGATTGGTCCATATCAGACGGAAGGGCTGTATTTCCACCCCTGGGCAGTCAATTCCAAGTGTACTGGACACCTCACCAAGTAAAAGTGAACTGCATCCAGGTAAAAAGTGAAATTATTGACATCCTAATCATAGCACTCAAGGCTGCATATACTAAAAAAGAAATAAATGGTTAAATACAGTACTGCTCATAATCAGTGTATATGGTGTTGGTCCACTTTAGCAAACTTAGAATAATGTTCATAAACTGTTACTAAAATCAACATTGCATCATTTCCCAAAGTATGAATGATAGCAAGAAAAATGTTGTTAAACAGTTACTTTTCTGGACTACATAAATGCACTAAATGAAAGCTACAGTCACATATGTCAGGCAGGTAAGAGATTTTACATACTGCATAAGAAATAATACCTCAAAAAAAAAAAACCAAAAAAAACCCAAAGAATAAAATACCAGAAGGAAAACAAATCAAAACAGAAGTAGTGAGAGCAGTAGCAGCAATATTGTTATGCAAACTGTCTGTATGGATAAAAAACATTGAGATGTTACTCAAAAGTAAATACCAGAATTACAAAACTGAGTTTGTCATGTTTCAAGCACTGCACAATAATAATTAGTGAACAATTAGGCATTTCAGTCCTGCCTAAAGTGGATATATTACAACTAGGAGTTATTTCAAGACAGTTGGGATTTCCTCAAAATTTTAAAGATAAAAACAAACAAAAAAGGGTGATGAGAAGAATGCATTTTTTTATATCCAAATAAAACTGAAGAAATTCAGTCTTCATTCCTCATTCTATTATCTCAGCAGGATCTAGGAGTAATTTAAGAAATAGGTTGTACCAGCAAAAATCTATTAGGTCAAAATCCATTCATGCTGTGTACTGCACCAGCAATAAGGACAAATTTGACCAGCACAATAATTTATTGTCAATACAGAACAAGTAAAGGAAGTTAGAATGAATAGAGTGTTATGTAACTGTGGTTGGTCCTCATCCAGAGAGTTAGAATCATAGAATCATAGAATAATTAAGGTTTGAAAGGGCCTTAAGGTCATCCAGTTCCAACTGCCCTGACATGGGCAGGGGCACCTCACACTAAACCATACCACCCAGGGCTAAGTCCAACCCAGTCTTGAACACCGCCAGTGATGGAGCATTCACAACTTCCTTGGGCAACCCATTCCTGTGCCTCACCACAGTAACAGTAAAAAAATTCTTCATTATATCCAATCTAAACTTTCCCTCTTCAAGTCTGAACCTCTTACTCCTTGTCCTGTCACTACAGTCCTTAATGAAGAGTCCCTCCCCAGCATCCCTATAGGCCCCCTTCAGATTCTAGAAGGCTGCTATGAGGTCTCCACATAGCCTTCTCTTCTCCAGGATGAACAACCCCAACTTTCTCATCCTATCGTCATGTGGGAGGTGCTCCAGCCTCCTAATCTGTCTTGTGGCCCTCCTCTGCACTTGTTCCAACAGTTCCACGTCCTTTTTATGTTGAGGACACCAGAACTGCACACAATACTCCAAGGCAAGTCTCACGAGAGCCGAGGGGCAGGATCACTTCCTTTGACCTGCTGGTCATGCTCCTATTGATGCAGCCCAGGGTATAATTGGCTTTCTGGGCTGCAAGTGTGCACTGAAGCTGGCTCATGTTCATTTTCTCATCAAACAACACCTGCATGTCCTTCTTAGGTATTGCTTCAACCCAGGTGTAGGACCTTGTGCATGTCATGGTTAAACATCATCAGGTTGGCATCAGCCCACCTCACAAGCTTTATCAATCAACCACACATCTTGGTGTCATCTGCAAATTTTCTGAGGGTGCACTCAATCCCACTGTCCACATCACTGACAATGATGTTGAACAAGACCGTTTCCAACACTGATCCCTGAGGAAAACCACTCATTATTGGTCTCCAGCTGGACATTGAGCCATTGACCACAACTCTTTATGTGCTGCCATCCAGACGGTTCTTTATCCACTGAGTGGTCCACTTATCAAATTGATGTCTCTCCAATTTAGAGACAAGGATGTCATGTGGGACAGTGTCAAACACTTTGCAGAAATCGAGGTAGATGGAATCAACTGCTCCACCCTTTTCTAGCAGTTCCTCAAATTATCCAAGCAACACCTCCAAATCTATTCTTTCAGCCTTAGTCAGAAATATTTTAACTTCTTTCTTTCTCTCTTTGATATTGTGATTTCATAAAGCTAGAAGCCTGGAGAGAAAAAATCTTTCTTAGATATCATCATCACAGAAAGTATAAACTATGTAAACAAGAAAAGATAGTCCCTTGTAAGACACAAGGTTGGTTAATATTCTTGACTGAGTAAAGCAAAAAGAAGTTGGACTGAAAAATTTTAAGGCATAGAAATTTATAACTCATAGAGAAGTGTCTCACACATGTAGAATCTTCAGGTTGTCTTTGAACACCAGGGGAGTGTTTTGATTTTGGTTGTTTCTGGTAACTACACATTTTTTTACAATAAGAGAGTCATAAAATGAGTTTGGAATTTTCTTTTTGAAATTCTCAGCATTTTTCCCTGTCTACATGAGAAAAGAAAATGAAGAAAAAACAATTTTTAGAGGAAAAATAATTAGTGTCTGTAATTGCTCTCCTTATATTAATTCTCCAAGAGTATGTGATCATGAGCATATCTAATGCAATTATATAAGTTTTGTGAAGCAGAAAGTAGAAAATTTCTATTTGTAAAAATCCTGAAAGTAAAAAGGCAAATGATAAGTTATCTGCAAGCTGAGGAGAATTTCATCTGCCTTTTTCATGAATATGAGCTTATATCATTTGTCCAGGTGATTTAATTGAATATTATTTACTGAGGTGTCATGGTTTAGGCCTCTCAAACTCACGTAATTGCTCTCTCACTCACTTCCCCCTCTTTCTTCCCCAGTCCCAAACCACGACATGAGATATGAAACTGTACTGGACCAGAAACTTGTTATTTACTTTTCCAGCAGAAACACAGGTGTACTGGAAGAAAATAAGGTAACCAAAAATTAACACATTTACTAGAAATTTTTAATAAACCGCATATCTCTATGAAAAAGGAATGAAAAAATACATTGGAATACATAATTTAAATAATGGCCTATAAAACAGAAGTGGAATCTGAATATGTATATTTGAATCTGAATATGGACCTGATGGGTGCTGATTGACAGTCAGCTGAACATGAGATAGCTTGTGCCCAGGTAGTCAAGAAGGCCAAAAGCATCCTGGCTTGTGTCAGAAATAGCGTGGCCAGTAGGGCACTGGTGAGGCCACACCACAAATCCTGTGTTGATTTCTGGGTCCCACACTACAAGGAAGACATTGAGTTACTGAAAAGGATAACAAAGCTGGTGAAGGATCTGGAACAAAAGTCTTATGAGGAGCAGCTGGAGTTGTTTAGTCTGAAGAAAAGAAGGCTCAGTTGGACCTTATTGCTCTCTGCAGATACCTGAGGGGAGGTTTCAGTAAAGTGGGGTTGATTTCTTCTCTCATGCAACAAGAAGTAATGACCTCAAACTGTGCCAGGGGAGGTTTAGTCTGGACTAGGAAAGATTTCTTCACAGAGTAGGATGATCAGGTGTTGGAACAAACTGCCCAAGGGAGTAGTGAAATCACTGTCCCTAGAAGTGTTCAAAAACCATGTAGATGGGGGCCTCAGTGATATGGTTTAGTGGTGGTCTTGGCAGTCCTGGGGTAATGGTTGTACTTAAAGGTTGACGGATGATCTGAAAAGCTTTTTCTGAACTAGATGAGTCTATGGTTCTATGTAAAAGCTAAGATGCTGAGTAAGGTAAGCTTTTTTTTTGGCAAATGTCCTCATGCTATTTTATGAAAGAAAGTCATCAACAACCAAGAGAAGAGTTAATCTACTGATGTAGACATCTGCCCTGTCTAAGGTACTTTTCATATCTCAGTGACTGAGTCTGTGATGTTGTGAATTAATCTTCAGTGTCAGTTGTCTATTCCTATTTTCCTCTGTTAAGATGACATTCAGTCACCACAGAGTCTACTTAAATCCTGATGAATTTCTACTCATTCTTTTAGAATGGGACCTCAGTGCTTCACAGTCTGTACTAGTGCTAACCTTTTTTGAGACTGGGTGCTCAGTTTACAGCTAAAACAAGATAAACTATGTGTCACTTTTGCAAGTACAGAATTCAGAAATCCATATGTAAAGTTACTTTGAAATATGTGTTCTCTAACATAAAGAAAAAATAGGGAAAGAATTAAAAAAGGTCTCTTAGAGAGCTACCTAGCATATATTACACAAATTAACAGCATTGTAGTTGTTATATATATATGTGTGTGTGTGTGTGACAGGGTCCAGAGGCCTGGCTTTCTCTATCCAGCTCCTCCAGGGCTCCCTCCACCCTGCCCACCACCCAAGACCCCATGTCAGTCCTCTAGCGAAGTCAGCTCCTGGCCCAGCAATGCCGTAGCAGGTCTGGTCTCTAGCTTTCCATAGCCTTGCCCTGCCCAGCCATGGACCTTATCAAGCCAGGTGCACATGCAGACCCATGTCCCAGTGCAGCCACAGCCTGTACCTGTGTTCAGGAAGGTTCTTGATGCCTGCGGCTGCCCCAGTGACCCTTGGCTGCCCTATGGCAGGCTGGGTCAATAGGATGGGCCCTGGCTGCCAGCGTCTGTCCTGCCTGTTGCTCCAGAACACATGCTGTTTCTTGTCCCCCCAGCCCCAGGGCACCTCCAGACCACAATGTGGTCTGACAGTCACCTCCTTCCATGTCCAGACCAATGCATGGAGCACTATGTAGTCTGACCTACAACTGTTTAGAACTTTGCCCCTCTAACACCTCCTGAAAGACTAGCCTAGTACCGGCCTCTGGGTTTCCCTGACGCTGTTAGGTGCTGACTCCTTGCTCAACCCCAGTGAGCTCATCTGGCCTCCTATAGGCATCATGGACAGCCTGATACCACCACCACCAATTCCATCACCAAGTGACTTACATCATGTCCTTTCCCAGTTTTTTCTCCCTGCCCCAGCCCCATGTCCCATGAAAGACCTCTGTGACAACCCACAGCAATTAAATTTCCCTTCTGAGCCAAATCTGCATGCCCTGAAAACATGTTCAGACCCTCAATCCAGGTTTCAGCTGTAACAGTTATTTTTTTCCTTCCTAGTAGCTGGTGCAGTGATGTGTTTTTGACTTTAGTCTGAGAACAATGCTGATAACTTGATGATGCTTTAGTTGTTGCTAAGTAATGTTTACATCAATCAAAGACTTTTCAGTCTCACGTTCTGTCAGTGAGGATGGACACAAGAAGCTGAGAGGAAGTAGAGACAGGACATCTGACCCAAACTAGCCAAAGGGGTATTCCATACCACAGCATGTCATGCTCAGTATATAAACCTGGGGGGGAGAGTTACCCAGAAGGACTAGTTCACTGCTCAGGTCAGCTTGGGTATGGGTTGATGGGTAGTGAGCAATTGTATTGTGCATCACTTGTGTTTATTATTTTAGTTTTCCTTTTCCTTTCCCCTTTCAGTTTTACATTCTCACCCCTTGTTATTTCCCTTATCATTACTTGCATTAGTACTATATTGTTCAGGAATCTTGTCTTTAAATTCAGTAGGTTTGAAATTAATTTCTTTATGTCACAAGGGAAAAGTGTTCACTAATGTTTAAAAACAGAAAACAAGATAAATTTTTGAGTCATTCAAGAAAGGAAAAATAATGGACAGGCAGAATTTGTAGTTGCATATGCATGGACAAGATGAATAATTGATCTGTGTTTGTATTGAACTCTCCTTCAATTTAATTAATCCTTAACTCCAGGAGCAAGCAATTTTTCTGCCTAGGGAAAAGTCAATGCTATGAAAAAAAAAAAAAAAAGCTCTGAAATGATCTTTCGTAAGTTCTCATATAACTGAGCAATCTTGGCAGAACTCTACATCTCAGAACATTTAGACTTAATAAGGATGAAAAGATTCTGATTATGGAATAAGTTTTGCTAGGCAGCATTTGTACAGTGAAGAGGAAACTGTTCTTACTCTTTTTATGCCGTGAATGTGAAGACAAGGTGTGCCAATGGTTCAGCATTCAGTGAAAGACAGGGACTGATCTCTCTGAAATAGCTTTCACTACAGCTAAAGGCTAAGGAGTTCAGTGTGACACCGTGGGGTCCATGCTTCATTACATGTATCTGTATTTGAAAGAAGAAATGCTTAGAATATATGAATTTGTCTAAAATAGAAAACTGAGACATAGGACAAAAAAAATCTTTATGAGAAAAAAAGATTGCCACAAAGGGGTAAGTTTTCACCTCCACTCACAACAGAAAAATAAGTAATTGAACTGAGGTGTAAAAAAAATGTTAGCGTAGATAGTTGAGTGAAACAAAACAAAATGCATTTTTTAATGAGACATATGATTAAATCACTAAAGAAAATGTTTAGTAGTTCTGAATTTTATGAAGGTAGAAATAGAAATAATTGAAGAAATGAATAGAAAAACAACTGCAAAAAAAATTCTGCTTTTTAAACTTACTTGATTCTGCTACATGGACTAGATGATATCTTAAGTCCCCTTCTTATTCTTTACTTATCAACAATTCTATCACCAATTGGTGAATGTTATTTGCTTTGTTAGAACCTTTTTTTTTTTTTTTTCAGAGCATGTTCAAGAAATAAATTTAGTTTTCATTTGTTTTTGTGTTTTTTTTTTTTTTTTTTTGTTAAGATTTTTACTCCTTGTTCTGGCTTAGTTATTTTTCTCCCCTTATCAGTATCAGAGCTTTGACTCAGTTGATGTAATCATCATTTTTTTCCTCTATTTCCATAGAATTGCTTGAAAAGCAATTTGAGTCTTAAATATTTGATGGTCCTGTGCATTTGTTTTCTTGGAGGAGTTTTGGGTGGGAGTAACATATGCAAGGTCTTAGTTCAGTGTTCATAGCTTTCACTGCATAAAATGGTTTTGTCTCTACGAAGTGCTCCTAAGATGACATTCGCATCAATATCCTGTCACTTGTATGAAGTCTGTTTAAGTAGAAAAAAAAAAGGGAAAACAACCTCCACGGTACATACTTAATAAGGACTCAAATAAGGACAAAATGTTTCTTGCTGCTCTAGTCAGTGAGTGGGAAGGAAGGCAGAGTCTCTACTCCTCATATTATTTATGCATTTTTGCAAGTGACAATGCCTGGGAGAAAAAAAAAAACAAACAATCAACCACAGAAAACAAAGAAAAAAAGCCCTAATTCTGTAGTTGGGCACAGAAATATTGCACTTTTTTTCTTGTGTAAATGAATCAACCCAGAACTAGTCTCCTTTCCAAGAAAAGACTACTCACAGAGTTGCTGTTCAGTATTGTCAAATAACACAATATAAATGAAAAGCAGTAATTTGCTGTATGCTTGGAATCCATTCTGGACAAAGGGTGAACTGAATATTACTATTCCTATGGCAATGTTTTATTGCAGTATTCTATGCATCATCATTAATTTTTGCCCACTGAGAAAGTTCTGTAGTTATATTGAGTGTAAATTTCCATCTACATTTTAACCTCACAAAAAAACTAATGTCAGAAATACACATTTATTTCTGCATTCTTTACTACAGATATTTTCATTTTCTTTAATATATAGAGCATAGGTTACCACCAGTGGCATTGTATCAGCTAAGAGTAGCTATAGCTCTATTCCAAAATGGTAACTCTTCTATTGCTGTGTCATCTGTGTAAAAAATTATAACTTCGACTGAAAATGAAAATCCCTGTTCCATGCAGAGGGCACCATTATAAAATTAAATTAATAGGAAAAGACAGTGCTAGAGATAGAGTATTAGTTTTTCTTTATTTTTTTATTCCAAAGGTGATATGTCAGAATGCTACAGTATTATTTTGCTAAGAAACAAATGATAAAGAGTTCTAATTTAAGAGCCTATGAAAGTACCACTAGTGCAATCATAGAAAATACAACCATGGCATTGGAAAAGTCTCATCATTTACTTTAAAAAACCATAAAAATGAAAGTTATTGCATTGTTTAACCTCAAATCTCTCTGTGCACTAATTTAAATTCCTAAAGGAAAGCATTGTATGCAGAACTAAAAAAGCTGTTTTGTGACTTGAATCTGCATTTAAAAGTAGTTGGGGGAGGGGGAGGTTGGTAACATAATCAGAGCTGTTCCACTTCACAGAAATAATTCAATACGAAGCTAACAATAGAAATAGCGTTTCCTAATACAAATAACTTTCCCAATGCAAATCTACACAATCTCATTAAAACACAAAATTGCATTCTTCAAAGCTGTGCTAGATAAGTGATGTTCAATTTTGAGTATTGTTCTACACCACATTTTTTTATTAAAAAAAAATTGTCTAACTTTCTGAATCTGAAAAAGTCTTTCTTGATGCACTTGTTGCTTTTTTGCTGTAGGCAGTCCATATCATAACTTGCCTGTAGCTCCTAAAATATCTAACGGTAACAATACCAAAATAAACCATGGTACCAAATGTCTTTTTTTTTTTTCGCTGTTATGCTATTGTTATTGGTCTATATGGAACTGTCTGAAAGGGTAGCAATATTAGCAAGCCCTTATAAAAAGTATCTAGGATGATGTGGTAAGGAGTATGTATATGATCAGACAGACATATTGTAGTCTGTTAAAAGTTTTGAAAGAAATCACTAGAGAGCACTTAACATAAGCTTTACAGACATCCTTAGTATTGGATAAGGCTATCCAAACCCTTTAATGCCATCTCCAGAGACAAGTCTGAGAAAGCTTGATTGAGTTCAGAATATTTTAGCTTTTATGTTGACAAACTGATGCTAGCAGGACTGTAAAAATGAAGCTTAGCTGACAAGCTGGCAACAACAGCATTTTTCACAGCAAAAGCCACATTACCTGGTTGGTATTACTAAAAGAAAAAGGAACAAATGGGATATAAAATAAATCTCAAGCTGCCAAAAATTTAAAAGAACATTTAAATCACACAATCTGTTCATTCTCACTTGCTTTCAGCAAGACTTTTTAAGTTGGTGGCACCTGACTTTCTGAGGTTCTTGTTTCTTTTGCATTAACCTCCATTGAAAATATAACAATGGTTGGAACAGAAAACAATATATGAAAATTGGCTTGAGGCTCTCAAGCATTAGTTGGTTTTTTTTGGTTTTTTTTTTTTTTTTTTTTTTTTTTTTTTTTTTTTTTTTTTTTTTTTTTTTTGGTTTTTTTTTCTCTTTATATATTACCGTAAGTTCTGCTAGGATGTCTAAGACTCTTTTCCATTTTAATTCTGCTTGCTTAAATATTTTAACTGTTCTCCCAGACAGCACCCACCAGTGACCTAAAAACAAAACATTATGTTTGGTATACTATACACTTCTCTCCCTTCCACAGTTGACATTTCAGTACCTAAATTGTTGCATCAATGGGCTGAAAGCAACAAATTTTAATATGCAAACTCACTCTAAGTCAGATGCGTGCTACATTTTATAATATATATAGTCCTCCTTGAGTAGAAAAAACTTAGATTTTTTTTCCAGTAATCCCCTGCATCATGTCAGGAAAATTTATGTCTATTTTACAAAACTGAAGAAAATACATCTTTGATCATTTCTTTTCTATCTGTATTTCTGAATATGTGTGCATAGAATGCCTTAGGAATTGATTCTACGACTAGGCCATGAAGACATTTGAGAATCAGTAAACATGAAGGAGCGTCTGCCTTCATATCTGCCTTCTTACCTAAGGTAAAAGTTTCAAAAATTTATCCATTTCTGATGAATTTCAAGTACAATTATAATGAAGCGTCAGAGAATTTCTGGTTTCTTTCCAACAGAGAAAAATTACAGATAACACCTTGTAGGTATGTAGCTATTTATAGAAATTGCATGTCACAAAACATATGTCACAAAATCTGTGTCACATGCCACTATCTTAAATACATCTCTGCCATATGGTCCAGTCCCAGAACTCATGATGGAAAGATTCTGCAGTTGTGATATGAGTCTAAGATAAAATGTATCTATAATCAAATCATTCCAGTCCAGCCTAGTCTGAAACATTATGTTCTTATTAGTCATATGCTTCGCAGTTTGCATCACAGATAGGAAGATTGTTGTACCTTTCAAATGTCAACAGTAGCGTTATTAAAATGAAAATTTAATGTACAACTTTACTGGAGAATGGGCAAATAGCTTTCATGTAAGGGTACTGCAAAGCTCCTGACAAACATGAATTCCAGTGTTATGTAATCTGAAAAATAGCCAGATTATTTCCTGCAAGAAGTTGCATTTCAATTTGAAAAAGCTTTCACCAATTGCACCCCAAATTATTAAAAAAAAAAAAGTAATTAATTTCTGCAAGAATTAATTCTCTTGAGCTTGATATTTTATCTCAGAACTAGTCACCCTGTACAGCTAATTAAATGCATGTGTTCTTAGCTAGAGATGCAATGGTGCTCTTACAATAGCATCATTAGCCAAGAGAAATTCACTACTTTTCCTGAATCCTCAATGCTTACATCCACACAATACACAAGATCCATTTTCCATTACAAAAGAAACATGTTTCTTGTTCCCTCACTTGCAGAGAAAAGCTTCAGAAAGTGACTGGTCTAGATCTGTAAGCTCCCTCCCAGACGAATAGCATGTGAAAAACACTCAAAATTTATACAAGTGCCTTATTGTTAAACTGCAAATAGTTTCATGTTTATGACATAGAAATACTAGCATAACATGCTGAATAAGATGCAGTCAAAACACGACAACTGCTAGAAACAAAGCACCAAAACAAAAGGAACCTTGTTCTCCAGAATTTGAAAAGAATAGGGTAGGTTGATCCTTTTGATAAAATCTGAGGTTTATCTGGTAAAGTGACACAATTTGACATTTACAGTGATGTCTGTAAGAAGAAAATACTGGAAGAAATGTAAAAATAAATTGTAATATATAGTTTACATATATTTATAGTTCAAACTTATGTTTTAACTTACAATATTAAGCTGCAAACTCTCTTCCTAAAACTTAATATTATTTATTTTCATGAAACTAATCCTTTTACTGACTTCATAATTTCCATAGTTTGTACTGGGGTTTTTTGTTTGCGCATTTGAGTTTGGGTTTTGGTTTGGGTTTTTTTTTTTTAACATAAGAAAAACAGACCAATCTGAACAGAAAACCAGTCATGAAATGGTTCCCACAGAGAAATATACCTATATGTGTACATTGTTAAAACACAACTTCACTATAATCCTCTGCATACAAAATCATGAATCTGAAAACTTTTCCTTAAAAGTCACTGATTTTGCTAATTCATAAATTCTGTTGCGCTTTCCACATATACATATAGTACTGACAAGCACCACCAGATCTCAAAATTACATTACATTTTTTACCAAAAATTTCCTTATTCTTAGTGTTGAAGAGCAACAATTCATATCTCAGTCTGCTTGTGACGTGAAAACTGTAATTCTTAGAGCTTGCCTCACTCTAAGAAGCATTATGGCATCACGGGGGTTCTTGGTGGTGGGCTTATTCTTTTCATACAAAGGAATGGAATAAGCCATTCATGCATAATACCTTATGAACAGTGGCTTACTTCTCTGTGTCAAAATGAAGAAGGGTTTACGGAAGAATGGTATTTATTATTATACATACTACTCCTACAGTGTTCCTTTCCCCCTTCTTTATCCACTGTGAGATCCCAAACCCCTATTTCAATGCTCTACTCAGTGTGAAGAACTCACCTCCATTATCCCGAAGAAAGGGCTCCAGCTGTGCCAAAACTGTTGCAACTTCATTTGACTGGGAAGTCAATTTTTCTGTGGTTTAGATATTACAGCTTTGAGAACACCTACAAATCCTCTAGTATATTTTGAGAGAAACACCAGTCACTGTTTACTGAGAAGATAATCCCTATAACACTTAGATTTGGCCAATTCTTTATATGCAAGTACTCAGAAACACTGAAGCTAAACATGAAAGCAACTGCTAAGTTACTGACAGGGTTAAGCAACAGTACAGCAGTACCTTTTTATCCTCCTTGTGGCTCTGGATCTGCATACTAAAATACTCATGAGGTTAATTTGAAAACCTTAAATCCCTTGGTGGATCTAGTTCATAAAAATCACAGAATAGAGCAAACCTAATGCTGCAGAGGCACCTTTACTATTATTACTGCAATCCTTCACTTGACTATTGCATTCAGTTAGGAAAGAGTCTGGTGTGTTCATATTGCATTCTTTTCCTATGTGAGGATTCTGTCGCAGGTATAAAAAATAAATAATAAAAAAAAAATCTATTTTGTTCATCAGCTGTGTTATTTTAAAAAGCTTTGCAGAGTCATGTAATAAACTGCGTATGAACATGGCTCCCTCTAGTGGCTGCCTTTAAGAGGTTCCAAGAATTGGTATTTCCAAGGTTTACAAGGAGACCTAGTGTGTTTTGCACCGCTCAGTTTCATTTCATACACTAAGTGTAAAAGGCACAGAGCAAATAGTCTTTTTGAGTTTTCTTCAAAACAAATATTTTCTAGATTTTATTTCTAAATTTTGCTGCTTAGGGTTTGGTTTTTTTTTTTATTATTATTATTATTTTATTTTTACCCATTTTTGATATTACATGCTGTTGGGCCTAAACCTTTATTTCTCTAATTCCAAAATTCCAGTCTGCTGTTAAAGCACCCCTCCCAGTTCATAGCAAGCTTTAAAGAGCCTCAAAAGGATATCTAACAAGCTTATTGGCAGGAGACTTATATTTGCCACACAGCACTCCCATATATTTAAAAATGTAGAAGTACAAAAAACATGTCAAAGGTTGAAAACTAACAACAAAAGACATGGTTGAGGGAAGTCAGTACCTAATAGAATTCTCCTGGAATAAGCTATTGTATTAGCTTGATAATACAAGAAAAAAAAAAAAAAAAAACAAAAACAAACCCCAAACACAAATATTCTGCAAACTAGAGAGAGTATCACCTTTCATTTCATGCTTATGACATCATACATAGTTAGCAACTGTCACTCGAGGAGAGGCATTTTTACTGTAGACACACACATCTGAGTCATAGCATATGTTTCTTTTATAGTTACTGCAGGGAAACAGCCAGCATAACAAAAATGGACTTCTGGCATATTTTAGATGTCTTCTTTAAAACAGGAGGAATCAACCAGTGTTTCCTGTAGCTTTTCACTGACTAATTCACTGAACAGACTAGCTACAAGGCTTGTCAGTGTATGAGCTCTTCTCATGGTGCCTAGTAGAAAGTTATTTCAAAACCTCACCCAACTGAAGAAAAAAAAAAATGTAAAAAATTAGAAATAATTTATGGTTTATATTACTTATTGACTTTTTTTATATATTTAAAAAAAATAGATCAGTCATCCAAGTCTTTCCAAACTCTAGTGACACATCAACTTTCCTTTTCCTGTTTATATTGCATATCTGGGAAATTTTGTGCATATGTGTGTGTATATATATGAAAATGAAATTTTTGGAAACAGATGAAATAACTTGAAAATTAGAATCCATTCACAGTGCAAACTACTCATAATGAAAGCTATTAATTTGGATGCTAATGTGATTCTTTTGGACTAAGTTTGTCAGAGTGCTGAAGAGAAGTAAGACAGAGGCAGAAGGAAATAAATATGAGAAATAATTAAAAGAGTTTGGTCTTTTAAAAATATTGATACTGCATTAATAAAATTATATTGGAATTATAAGTTTAATCAGCTTCACAACAGTTGGATATTTCCAGTCTGTTTCTGCCTTGGCATGACACTAACAGAAAACGCTGTATTTCCCTCTGTATCCCTTATTTCAGGAAGATCTTGATCCCTTTGTGTCCTTTGTTTCAGGAAGATCTTGATACATGCAATGGACATTTCTTATTATGACTCTTGCTTAAATTCTGCTGTATGTCTTTTTAAAATTCATATACTTTCTTGTGTGACCCATAAAATTACAAAATATCACTATGGGCCCAAAACATAGATACTTTCCAATCTTAGTATTCAGTTATTCAAGACCAAAACTGTATTGATTTTCATATTTGGTTATTCTTAATTTTTTTACCTTATCAAACAATTTGTCCATGAACTTGTGCAAAAATTTGACTATACTTTTGTAAGTATATATTTTTTGTGAATGCATTTCAGGTAGCTATTATAAAATGCAACATCACAATAATGGGTCTTACCTTTCTAATCAATATTATTTCCAAATTTCTGAATTTTCCAAGTTCTTCCAAATCTTTCAAGAAATATTTCATGTAGAAGGAGTAATTCAGCAGCTGCAGACCTCAATTACATGACAAAGCTTCATGCTCTGTCAAGGCAGAATAGAGTATTTGCTCTGGCCACTGTATACAATAGCATTACTTGTATACTGTTCCTTGTATTTTGCTCTTGTAGTCTACAATGCCTCTAATTCTATTACTGTTATGTAGTCTTTAGGGTGTCTGTTCCCATTGTGATATGCAATGTATGCCTAGCTCTTTACTGTTTTTTTTTTTCTATCAGTTAATACTCATAGGTACCAGATTTTGAAAGATTCTCTTCTTAAAGTGCTTCCAGATTTTCTCTACATTATATAAAAGTCTTTGTTCAGGTGACTGTTTAAAATTACTGATCTTTGCCTTCCCCATCCTTTGAGTATTTTGTCTGAGTTTTCTCTAAGCACTGGGTTGAAGCACTAGTCGTACTTGCAATGCTGTCAATTATGCATGTTCTTTATATCTGCAGCTCCTTGTACAGAAAGAAAATCTTAATACCCTTCAGATTCTTTTGCATTCACGACAGACACAGAAAATACAGGAAAATTCAGCTGTTTATGTTGATAATACATAGCAATATTCAATGGGCCAAATTCAACTCTACCAAAAGTAACACAAGTTCTTGTTGTGGTTTAAGCCCAGGAATAAACTCAAAATTATGCAGCCACTCTCTTATTACCCCTCTTCTTCCCCCTGATACTGGAGGCATGGGAAGGAGAATAGAACGGCTGTAACCCCCACGGGTTAAGATAAGAACAGTCCAGTAACTAAGGTATAGCACAAAACTACTACTGCTACCACCAATAATAATAATGATAAGGGAAATAATAAGGGAAGAGAATACAATTGCTCATCACCTGCTGACTGATAAACAGCCCAACCCCAGCAGTGCTCTAACCCTTCTGGGTAACAGCCCTCAGTTTATATACCGGGCATGACATGTTGTGGTATGGAATATCTCTTTGGTCAATTTGGGTCAGGCGTCCTGTCTCTACTTCCTTCTGGCTTCCCCTGCTCCCTGGCAGAGCATGAGACTCCGAAAGTCCTTCATCAGATCAAAACATTACTAAGCAGCAATTAAAAACATGGGTGTTGTCAGCACTGTTCCCAGGCTGAAAGTGAAAACCACAGCACTGCACCAGCTAAGGAGAAAAAATGACTGCTACTGCTGAACCCAGGACAGTATCCACACCTTATTCCATACCATGCATGTCATGCTCAGATCCCACATTTTCAATATACCATCACTCTTACATATACACATATATATGCACACATACACGCACACACACACACACACACAGATTATTCCTTAGTGCATGGATCAATCCCTTCAAAGCTGCCAAGTCCATCCAGTCCATGATGTCAGGCTCCATCCCTTGTAACAGTCTTTGAAAGCAGGAAAGCAAGTGTGATATGTCAGTCTGCCAGGCCTCCCTATACTTGCACTTCAGCCATCATCCTCCATACCAAAGAGACTAACCGTTTAGCTTGCTTAATTGCAACACATGTTTCACAGTCATTAATAACCTGGGCAATAGTGTTCACTGCTAAGTCCACCCCTCTATCATGAATCCATCTTTATGTTGCATCTCTGCCCTGATGGACTTAAGTGTCATGAGCCCATCAGGTTCAAAATAATTCACCCTCCCCTTTAGCAGTTTCTGCAACTTGTTTTTAGGTACTCCATACAGCTGCCTTCTCCAATGCTTCCAAAGCACTGGAGGGGCCCAATGGACTAGATACCTGCCTACACTGTCCCACACACTCTGTTACTCATGACTGTCCAGCCTCAGGGAAAATCTCTTGGTCCTCCTGTATCGTTGTCTAATCCTAGATAAGACCCAAACACGACTCTGTTTAACTTTCGAGATCAGATGAAATGGTTGCGGGTAAAACACACTGTATCCATACCAACACTGTGATGATCATCACAATCAATGGGTAGTCTAAAGAGTACTCAAAGGCCATTCAAAAACTTCAGAACTCTCAAATGATACTGCTGTACTTGCCACTGGGGCTGGTGTAGCTGCTGTGCTTGGAGCTGGAGTAGCTGCAGTATCTATTCTAGTCAGAGTTTGGGTAGCTGCTGTACTTGTCACTAGGGTGCAAAGGAATGTCTCCCTTATAGACATACCACACGAGGATGGGAAAAAAAATGTGTTTGCTAAACACTTCTATTATATGCGTCCCAAAGTATAGAGATGCTGACCACACCATGAATGCAAGCCAGATCAGTTTCATGATCAATAATTCTATTGTATTATAATTACCATAAACTATAAAGAAACATAAACCTTAGCCCAAGGTCCCCAGCCGATAAACACTGACACAGCAAATACCATCTGTAAGTATGGCACGACATGCTGAAACTGTGAGATCAAGAGCAACAACTTTGTGAGCCAAAAAATCAGTGTTGTGATGAGTGACTATTAATCCAAAACAAAGAAAGCTTATCCCAAATACGATTAGGCACACTCTGGTCAGATCTGTCATTATCTCAACCCTTTGAGCCCCATATTGGGCACCAAAAAGATCTGTTATCTTTTAAGCCCAGCCGTAAACTTAGAGCCATGCAGCGACTCTCTCACTGTCCCCTCTTCCTCCTCCCATTCCCTGATGGGTGGGGAGGAGAATCGAAAGAATGTAACTCCCACGGGTTAGGATAAGAACAGTCCAGTTACTAAAGTATAGCGCAAAACCACTACTGCTGCCCCAAATAATAATAATGATAAGGGAAATAACAAGGGAAGAGAATACAATTGCTCATCACCTGCTGACTGACAACTAGCCCAACCCCAGTAGTGATCTAACCCTTCTGGGTAACTGCCCTCAGTTTATATACCAGGCATGACATGCTGTGGTATGGAATACCTCTTTGGTCAGTTTGGGTCAGGTGTCCTGTCTCTGCTTCCTCCCAGCTTCCCCTGCTCCCTGGCAGAGCATGAGACTCCAAAAGTCCTTCATCAGATCAAAACATTACTAAGCAGCAATTAAAAACATGGGTGTTGTCAGCACTGTTCCCAGGCTGAAAGTGAAAACCACAGCACTGCACCAGCTACTAAGAAGGAGAAAAATGACTGCTACTGCTGAACCCAGGACAACTATGTACAAGACTATAGATTTTCATGAAGGCTTCATTCATCTTTTTAGTTGCAGCTGGATAAATCCTTACATGAGGATGAAATTACCCCTCCGGGAAAATGAGATTTTCTGCAAGTTTAAGTACGTGATGGAGAACCTCATTCATTCTAGACTAATAGAGGACACTTTTTAAAAGTAACTTATTTTAATGTTAAGATATATCTAGGAGGAAAATCTTCAATATAAGGAATTCTTTCTCCAACCAATAAGATCTGTGATATCTTCAAAAAAAAAAAAAACCAAACCTGATGCAGAATAATCACATTTTCTTTGTCTTATGTCTTTTGCACCTGTCAACAAACTAAAATATTCTTGCAAATTGTGAAAGCTTGGGTCTGATGAAGGTGTTAGTATTTGAAATGATACAGCATATGCAAGGGAGACATAGTACTTCATTTGGCAAGCTGGATCTAGATCTTTTGTAGATGTTAGTAAATTCTTTTCTACTTTTAATCTTAGAGAAAAGAAAATTAATCTTACAACTGAAAGTATAGCTATACATGCAGGCTTACTCAAAATAGCACAAATGAAAATGCCTTGTTTGAAACATCAGTCAAAGTACAAGAACATGGTCAATATCAAGAAGACTTGAAGAATCAGCTAAAAAAATATAGTTCTAAAAACAATAGAAAATGTACACGAACTCAGTTTCAGGAATGACAATTGAACTAATGTTGCTTTCTTCTTTGTTCATCAATTATCTTTTAAAGAAAACGATTGATTTTGAAGAGCCAAGTTAAGTAACTGTATAAATGAAAACAAACAAACAAAAAAATCATTCAGTTAATATTTTATGAAAGAGGAATGTCTCTTCATAGAGGATCCGTGAATGGATAGAAGAGTTAGGATGTAAAAATAATACTACATTTACTTAAAAATACATATAATCTGGGTACCAAACCTATTTACTTTGCACAGACCCACAAGGTAAATCTGAATTTAAGCATCTGGACTGGTACTGAAAGAGGGCAGTGCTAAAATCCAACAGTGGAATGCCTGTTTTACCTTGTACCCACATAAACTCAGTCTGATTGCTTAGATTTTTTTAAGCTGTTACATCAAGTAAGGGTGACATCAGTCACAAACAATGTGTGTCAGATGTTGATACTAGGGGCAATATTGTTAAACATCTTTGTTAATGATCTGGATGCTTTCCTCAGGAAATTTATAGATTATATAAAACTAGGAGTAGTGACTAATAAGCCACATAGATGTGGGGACATACAAATGAACCTGTACTATCTGGAGAACTGATCTCACCAACAGGAATCTCAAGAAGGAATACTTCATGCAGCATTACCCATTGTGGGCTAACTCACTAGAAAGTAGCTTGGCATAAGTGGACCTGAGGGTCCTGGTAGACATCAAGTTGACTATGACTCAGCAATATACGCTAATGTATTACAAAGAATATGAATGCTCAGTCAAGGAATGTAACTCTTCCTCTCTACTCAGCCCTCGTGAAGCCACTTTGGGAGTACTGTGATGAGCTTTGAACTCCCAGTAAAAGAAAGATTTGGAAATACTGGAATGAGTCCAGTAAAAGACCATGTAGAGAGCTATGAAGGTGGTTAAGGCCTTGGAGTATTTGTTGTACAAGGAGAGGATGCGAGAGATGGGACTGGTCAGCCTAGAGGAGAGAATACCTGATGAGAGGGAGTAAAGACATAGCCTCTTCTCAGTGGCATCCAGTGACAGGACAAAAGATAATGAGTACAAATTAAAATACAGAAAATTCTATTTAAACAAACAAACAAAATAATGTGAAGGTGGTGGTGGTCATGTATTTAGATAGGTTAGTCAAAGAGGTTTTGTATTTTTGTTGTCCCCATCCTGGGAGAAGTTCAAAACTTGCTTGGACATGGCTCTGAGCAAGTTGCTGTAGTTGACCCTGCAGTAAGTAGAGGGACTGGGCTAAATTATCTCCAGAGGTCATTTCCTATATCAGTGAATCTGCTATTCTGTGACATGTATTCACAGAATCAGGGAATTGGAAGGGACTTTTTGAAAGAAAGAAATTTAGGCAGCCTGGCCAAATACTTGCACACCCTCACAGTAGAAAATTCTTTCGTTCGTTCAGATATAACTTCACAAAGAGTATCCACTAGTTATTTCTTCATAAGTGCACAAAAGTGACTGCTTGTAGTCTGTTTTGTTATGTGCTGTTTTCAAGATGAATCATGGTTTTTTTAAACTGTTTTCAAACTGAGTGTATCACAAACAAAGCAAATGTTCTAATTGTTAGGCATACAATTGCACACACATAAAAGTATTAGTTGTTTAGCATTACGTTTTAGAAGAAAGGGATGATATGGTCTGTTTTCTAAAGGCAAATGCGGCTGACTGTGAGGACTTGATCATATCTATGAGTTATGACTGTGCATAGGCGCCTTTTTGAGGCTGAAGGATAATGCTTCCATCCCAGAAAATCTTTATATTAGGCCCTGTCGTGGTTTGAGGCCTCTCAAACAGTTCTGCTCACTCTCCCCTCTTTCTTCCCCAGTCCCGGGGAAATGGGAAGGAGAATCGAAAGAATGCAACTCCCACAGGTTGAGATAAGAA
>JASSUY010033010.1:0-39145 GCA_032466535.1 Forpus xanthops
CCATGTGCTACTGTGTGTTCAAAAGTCATGTTCCAAGTAAGCTTAATTTCATAATTATAACTGTTGGGGGGTAACTGTAAGAGGAATGAATAGCTTTGATACAGAATGGGCTTTACATTCTGTACAGGTAGGATTTGTTAATTTAATTTTTTGCTTGGGCCTTGATATTTAGATTTAGGAAGATCTTAAAAATGAAACAATCAAAAGTCTAATCCCTTGTCAGAAAAAAAAATAGAATGCCTGTTTTTTTACACTTGCAAATGTATCCAGTGATAGTGTAGATGTATGACTATAAAGATTCTGAAAGATCATGAATTTAGTATTTTAAACAACATGCCAGATTTTAAATGACAATTATGGCTTTCTGTGGTTCAAGAATCAGTATGCTGTTTCTCTTCTGCTGGAGAAATACTCATCAGTACCACAATAGCATTCTGGCAGTAACTACTTCAAGCTTAGTCAGAAACAGATTTCCAGTATTACCTACCACAAATGATGCAGCAACCTGTCTGACACTGAGGTACAGAGCTTGACCCCACTTCCTTGAAAAAAAATCACCCTTTTTTGTTTCCCTTTTTCCCTCCATCCTCCAACCCCCCCCCTCCTCCCCCCATTCTGTTTTATTTCCTTCACTGGACTGCTCCTCACTAGTCTGGAAACCTTTCCAACCCTAACTATTCTATGACTCTATGATTTGCAGTTTGGGCAGGTGGAACAATGCAGTCCTAGCACTGGTACTTTGGTACTTCGCTGTGTCCAGGAGAGCATTTGTCCTATCAGGCAGTCATTTGGGGAAGGGAAGGATAGAAAGGGAATTGGGGATTACTTTTCCCATAGGCTCACTGAGCTCCATATTGAACTGGAAGCATGTTTTCCAGCTTCCCAACATGTTCCTGCTTTTTAACAGCACAGAATCAGAGCTGATAAGACACCTACTTGACAATATTCAAACACCCTGGTGATGAAAATGCTCATGTCTGCAGTGGGAGACCTAGACTCAAGGACTGTTTCTGAAGTGGAGCTCTTGACTTCTACCTGATTCGCCTGATAATCCGTCTGTTCTACTTGCACCAGACAGTGATTCTTCTCTGCTGTGCTACTATCTACTTGAGAAAACTTTCCCAACAAAAGATTAATGAAAAGTGATGTGTCCCTATAAATCCCAGTGTGTTTTCACAGAGAGTTCTAAAGAAAATGACCAAGACAAGTTGCAGTATGTTATTTCTCCACAAGTGCAGCAGGAAGCTCCATTCTGTTTTCTATATAGCAACAAGCTCTTTGACTATATTCTTTTCCCAAATTGCTACCTGCCCTAGTCTGAACTGTCACAGCACACACTCACTCTTTTATACCATGCCCAGTCAGAAAATCTGATGTTTCTTTGGTGCTTTTAATTACTGGTGTTGATAAATGCAATAAGTACTAGTGTGTGTAAATTATACACAGATCTGTAAACAAATGGTATAGTTACTCTACACAGTCTATCACTGTCAGCTACAACTTGCTCTCGTGAGAGCAGAAAAAACTTAGAATCACTCAGCCCTTAGGAATGGTGTCTATTTGCTCATTCACATGGATCTGCAAACCAGATAGCGTCAAATAGACCAAGTAAAAAAAGAGAAAAGTCTCCCCAGCTCCCGGGTGATGTTTCTACACCTGAAAAATGCTGGTTTGTTTAAGCAGAATATTCCATTTAACACTACAATCACAATGATATTTCACTGAAAAATACCGGAAAGGAAATGTTTTAATTAGGTTTCCTTTAAAGATGGGAAGAAAACATATGTTTAAAGGTCTTTTAGAAATTAAGGTTTTATTCTGATTTCTTAGTCTCAAATGGAGGTTTCTTATTCTCTGCCTTCACTTCAATAAAATTCTTGGCAAGGGAGATATTTTGGAGAGAAATTTCTAAACCACGTGTTTTTTTCCACTTTAGAGAGAATCCAGATGGGATTGTCTGAGTTTCCTGAAAAGCCCGAATTCTGAGTTTCAGCTAATGTTAAAATGCCCTTTTAATTACTGAGCCAAATGCAAAGCCTGGTGTAACCCTGCCATGATAACTGAACTGCTCTAAGAGGGGGCTTGACTCTGTTTCCTCACCAAATGCAAGAAACTGTAAGTAAAAAATGTCATTTCTACAATCTATTTTGTGCTGTTCTAAGCAAAGGCTCTGGCCCACTATGGTTGAAATATGACAGAAGATACCTGCATGGAAGTACTGCCAGGACCTTCACTCCATGTTTTGGCCATGAGACAGAGAGGCTGCACAGGTTACTCACCTGTGATTAAGTAGGTTCCAGCACCTGCTGAAAGCTTTGCTCAAAACAGGATAAATTTTTAATCCCTCCAAATTGACTCTGCAGCTGTAGAAGGTTTCTCTTTCTTTTGTAAAATATTGATAAGGTGGGAGCAATATTCTGCAGGGAGAAAAGATCAGCATTAAAAGCTAAATCTTTACCTCCTAAGCAGCTACCATTTTTTATGGGAGTTGTTCATGGATTATTCTTAATAGCTTACCTTCAAAACGTCTGTGTTGGCTAGTTTTCCTGAAGAATATCCTGACTTTCCAGGGTGATGACATGTGTCATCTTGTGGACTTTGAAAGGCTATGACAATGTAGGCAAAAGACATTGTGACCATCTTGTGACATAGATCACAAAGTTAGTAACAAGCTCTGCTCTCCCCTATCTCAAATCTAGCATGGTAATTACAAATTTCTCCTAAAGAGCAACTTTTCCCCTCTGATTTATATTTTCTGCTAACCCACTGCCTTTCTAGGGTCTACATGGTCATGAAACAGAGCAATCCAGACATAACAAAGCATCGTAGAAGAATTTAACTAGTGCTTTCCAGTGGTCCAGGAAAGTTAAACCTCAGCCTTTATTCTAATCAGAGCCAGCAGAGATTTTTTTTAAATCCTCTCCTCATAATTATTGGTCACAGAAGTACCCAGAATATAGCTGCTTGAGTATTTACCAATAAAATGCATTTTCAGAAAGTAAAGCAATTGAAATTGCAGCTTAAAATGAGATAACATTGGCTTTGATGAGCTTTATGGGAAGGCTGGCCAAGCCTGGGATGGAATTTATGGTCAAAACACAGAGCAAAAGCACAACCTGACTGAGGTACACAGTAAGGAACCAGCCTCTGCCCTGAAGTACTGTCATCCCCGTCTCATAAGTAGAGAACAAGCCAACTGACATGTGGTCATACACAGAGTTTCAGCTGCAAAGAACTAAACTCAGAGCTTCAGGATCTTGTCCAATGTCCTTCACGTGAAATCATCATTCAAATGCCTTCTAGCTGACTGCCTGTCTAGAACAAGGCCATACCATGAACTGCAAACAACCCTAAGGGTGAAACCATCAATGTCCTCTAGTTTTGCTATCTCTAACATGCTCTTTTGCAGTTCAGATTTCTTCTGCTTTTATTACTTTGACAAGCAACACGTTATTTTCTTTAAAACAAGTTTCTTTTCTCTCTGGTGTAACAATTAATGGTACTTGAAAAGATCACAGATGGGTGAACAGGCTTGGAGAAACCAAAAAACAACATCTACCAAAATGTCCAAAATGTGTGAAGTGATCCTGTCTATCTGATGTTAGATAAAAACGCAAGTACTCACATTTCCAAACTAGGGCTTGTTAGAATTTTTTAATTAAAAACATGAGAAACTTTTTGCTTTCTGTATACTTGTTAAGTATTTCAAAATGTCATCTCTGAATTATCAGATTATCCTCAAAACTTAACCCTTCTCAGCTGCTTAAATTTCATCCGTTCCAATGTTTTTCATGTTTCCATAACATAAAATTACTTGCAATTTCAACTGTATTTCTCATTTATGTTTTTAGGTTGAGCTATTGAGAAACTCTGTGTATGTTGCTGAAGCAGCTCTCACTGAAGAAATGTAGAGAAGGATTAAGCACAGATCCATTCATTTTTTTTTCCTGTCAGAACTAGTTTTGCAATGGAAAATTCAGTTTCAAGAAATAGCCAACTTTTACAGAAAATGTTGTTTTCTCACTGAAAAGCCAAACCATCAAAACACAGTGTATTTTGATTCTGAAATACTGCAATTATGCCCCGTGAGAACTGTATTCATTTGCCTTTTTTCTGTTCTTCTCTATGACTCCTGGCCTACATCTTCCAGGATGTGGCACAGACACTTGGCAGACAATTCATTACCTATATTCTGGTGAAGAACATCGTACGACGTAAAGCCTGACCATGGAAGTAACACTACAGAGAGTGGCAAATTAGGACAAGATGCAATGCCTATGAGAAATCAACATTACAATGAGATATATCAAGGTTTTTATATATATATATATATGTAAAATGAAAATCAAAGTAATACAGAGAAAAATCATTATTTCAACTTTTCACTGAAGATTTCACACTTGCAAAGGTATATTTCACTTTGTGACTGAATCCTGGTAAAAATTCCATTTATAAGACTGAATTTACTCCCTCCTTAATTCAGGAGTAAATTCAGGACTAGAATTCTGCAATGAGATTGCTTTGGGTGTATTTCCATTGCATGTTTGTGCTGTGAATTCTCAATCTGTTTCCTGCCACTATTGAAGACTTAAATCTGATGTTTGAGTACCCTACTTCCTGACGCTTGCCAGTCCGTCAAGGGCCAGCTTGTGCAGATGACTTCTAACCCAGGCATATATGCTGTTAAAATGCTCCTGAGCCACTTTATCTAACATTGCAACTACCCTCCTTCTGACACTGTATAGGTATATGTGGAACTTTCCTTACTCCCCATCTGCTGTCACCTACGTTCATAACTGAGCAAAAGAATTTCTCACTCTTAGCCTTACTATGCTTCCACCTCACAACTTCTCAAATTTAAGCAGTGAGAAAATAATTTGAAACTGAGAAAATCTCTTGAGAGCTTTATTAATTGTTAACAGGTAGCTGAAAATGAGCATACCAATGGCTGTGCTACAGATGATGAGAATTAACATTTCACCAAGTATTATAAAAGACTGATAGTGTAACTCTAAGAGGGAGTCATAGTTATTAAAAACATCCTACTATGAGACATAATCCAACACAATTCCAAGTCTTTTTCACTACCTCTTTTCATTAATTCTAGGTATAATACTATAATACCTTGAGCTAATCTAAACATGGATGGGAAGCCATACCACAAAACCTGATTTTTGTTAGGTTAATTTTCAGCTGGATCAGCCCAGTACACCTCACTTTACAGTTGCACACACAAGGGATTGCACAACCAGGGGCAGGAAAGCAGCCTCCATCACTCAGTTTTAGCTGCTATGTAAGCACAACTAGAAATTTACTAGTTCCCTTCTACTTCTGGTTGCACAATAGCAGAGCTTTTCATGTAGGACTATAATCTGAGATGTATTTAAACTGCTACAGTTAAATTGGCCTGTCTGCTAGCAGAAGTGTCTAGGGTAGCAGGAATATTGCCAAAGCATCATGATGTTGCAGCAAAACACTAACAACATTTATCTAAGACTTGTAAATCACATTGTAAAGATCACAGTAAGTTTACTAAATACTAAAATTCTTGTTAGGGCTGCACTAGCAACTATTCCAGGCAGAAAATACTAGGGCCAGCCAATCTGGGAGCTATGGTTTTAGACCAAGTCTCCTGTTCTTACTCGTACAGTACCAATGAACACATCCTCTTGCTTCACAAAGAAAAAGGTAGGAAAAGCCTTCTACTCAGCCGTGTATTAGGGAGAAATGGCAAGTATATGAACAGTTGTCACCTACTGAAAGGAACATTTTGTTTTACCCTAGGCCAGGTGAGTGTATTTCTCATCAGGCTACAGGTATTGACTCTGATGTTAAAGTAGTCCCCTGGGTTGGAATGACTGGGGTGCAGAAGTACTTTGCTCTTCTCTAACACACGACCCTTTGGCTTCACCACTATTTGAGTCCAAACCTTTCTTTAATCTACTGTGTGGGCCAAAGGAGAACAATTTCACTCAGATCTAGGGCTCTCTTATAACACTGCTGCTTCGCTCAGTGAGAGAACTGAGCCACTTCCCTCAGCTGACCCTGGTCCAAATGGGTCTGTAATTGGAATCAGAAAAAGGATTCAGGTGCAGTTAGCAGCATGTTAATTATTAAAGGCTAAAGGGCTCCACAGTTATTAATATTACAGTGTGAATTTCTCTTTCTCATTTGGGGAAAAGGGGGGCTCTGCAGTGCTGTTTAAGAATTGACAGAGGTAGTAACACAGTTTTGGTTCTTTCTCCACTGTTGACACAGTCACCAAAGTAACTGTGTCAAACAAAAGCAGAAAAGAATGTGCTTCTCTTTATTGCGGAGCTTCCTCAAAGAGTTCACTGAAGCACTTATAAGAACAAAAGCACAGCTATGTATCCCTGAAGGGAATGTAGAAATTGTGGTCTTCCTCTGGGATATCTAGAGGTCCTTCTGTATGCCCTGATCTAAAAACACATTTATGTACATACTTACTTTGAATATCTCTATGGAATTTGTCTTGACCTAATTAGGTATTTTGATTTCAGCGAGATGACTGCATATGCTTAAGCAATTTTGTATGGTGTTGCAGTAGTAGTGCCATGCAATCCAGAGAGACACAGGATGCTCATAATAGCTTGTATGGCCGTTATTAATTTCCAATTAGAAAACAAGTATATTTATGGATAAATATTCTGGATTCTCTAGCCAACAACCCTGTCACCATTTTTATTTTCATAGGGCCCTTGTGTATGTCACTCCAAATCCTACTCTCTGCTCAGAGAAGCTGTAGCAGTGCTAACTTGACATGAAGTGGGCAGAATCTGAGAAGCCTGTAATAACTGCAGTAAGTTTTGCATATGGCAGAACGAAGAATCTGGGCTTTCTCCAAGAAGACTGTATGAGAAGTCACTATAAATAACTTACCCTGTCTGTGTAGAACAAACCCATGTTTTGCACATTTGCCATAATAAACAAGTCAAGTCATATATGTATAAATAGCATTTCTTTTTCTTTTGGAAGACAGAAAAAGGGAAGGTGTTCCCTCTCCAATTCACTGAGTTCTCTTTCCCTCTGTCTCCCAGTTTCTGCACTGCCTTTAGTCATTCTGTAAACATCCATCACTCTACCACTACACTTACAGAGACAGGGAGCTGCTCCTAGTTGGACCCCACCAATTGATTATTTAAAAAAAAAACAATAACTACATAGCTTACAGCCTTATGTGTTGGCACCATTTCCTGCCCTCAACAGCTTACCAAGACCTCAAGGGATGCTGCCACCTATCTGAGAGCACACAGTACTAATGATCCAGTGCTGGAGCAGGATTGAGATGCCCCTCTATAGTGCGTGTTCTGCTGGGTAGCAGTGCCACTTGCATGACATCAAGAGACAGCACCTCAAAATATGCTCCCTAAGTCAAGAAGACCGATACAGAGCAAGTCAAACTACAGATCATCCAGACCATCAATATTCAGATCTTCAGAACATTTTTTTTTGTCCCACACTGAGAGTCAAAGACGCTGTTTTCCCTGGGACAGCAACAGAAAGGCTTTTAAAATTATTACTTTTAAAAATACCAAAATGTTTCTTTTTCCTTCCAAAGTAAATCCATTTATTTCTTGAGAGTCATGAGGACAAAACCCTATAAAATTAAGAATTCTACTGAAATTGCATATCCATAGAAAATAGTAACCTGAATCAATAACGTAAGGGAAAACAAGCTAAACTGCAATTATAAAATCAAACTGATTTACATTTTTCTCCATTAAAAATTCACTGAGAAGCGACATGTACCATGAAACATTTCAATTTCGGCAAAACTGCTGCTTTCAATGGAAAACTTCCATCCGAACATCTCTGAAGTGCTACGCGTTGGGCTTTTTCAGCTTCCTTGCAACACGAGTGCCACCCGCTGGCTGCCGCAGCGCTGCCAGTGCACAAGCCCTTCACAACACATCACTCCAACAGCTTCTCTAGGGGAAAAAAAACCTCAGGGTTCTGGCCTTGTCCTGCAATCATCACTGACCAAAACATTGCAACTGAAGAGCTGACTCTTCTCTTCCAGAGCCTACTAAACAACAGAGTGTATTAACCAGCTCGATACAGCAATGACAGCACTGCAGCAGATGGTGTCTTGCTGATTTTCACCATCATTACAGCAGCAGAGGATTGCTACCTTGTCTCCATTTCCATAATAGAACATCAAAGGGAGCTGCATGTCATATACCAAATATCATTAGGATATTTTATCTTAATCTCTGTAAATCAGTAACTCAAACTAATACTTTTTTGGAAAAGCATAAGAACAACAATACAGCATTAGATAAAAGGTGCTCAGTCAGTACCCTCCCCTGAGAATGGGTACCAACACAGTGCCCTGACTAAATGTGCAAGAAATTGGGGAAGTGATCCTACACCTTTAACAGCCCCTGAGCTCCCTCTGGCAGTCAGTGGTTCAGTGGCTCCTTCAGCTGGAAACTGCAGCCAGGTCATTTTCCTTAAAAGCCACTTTTACCTAGCCAATCTCTCATGAATTTGATTGAGACCATTTATACTTTGGCTCCTGCAACTTCATGGTACCAAGATCTGCAGTTTAATCACAATTTTTATAAAAAATTAATTCCTTTTATTTGTTCTGAACCAGCACTTTGACAATGTCACTAGGAACCCCTGTATCTTGTGTTACAAAAAGCAATAAAGAATAACCACTCTCTATATGCCTGCTCCACCTCTTTCTTGGTTTTACAAATCTCTCACCTACTCCAGCTCAAGCTGGTAAATGCTACCCTGTTTAATTCCTCCCTCTCTGTAAGCCACACTCTGCCTCTGAGCATCTCCATGGTTTTTTGCAATCTTTTGGCACTATCCATGTGTGGTCTGGTGACAAGTCCTGTCCACAGAGTTCCAGCCAGATATGAGAGCACTACAGACTATAGGGCAGCACAATTACTTCTACTCTGATTTTCCTGTTCATTTCTGTAATTCTATTGACTTGTTGGACTGCAGCTAGCACTGAGAAGTATTTTCCAAGAGCCACCTTCACTATCACATCATTGCTTTATTCTGCCCCCTTCTATGGTCTGAGCCAGTAGTGTCAAGCAGCCAGCTAGAGCCTGGATTAGGTTCAGGACACTAAATCCTTGCCTGGAAAATCAGAAGCTGCAGACTGCCTAGTGTTTCTGGATGAGCCTAGTATCACTGTCACCTTAATAGATGTAAGAGGCAAAGAGAACCAAAAGGCTATGAATAAGCAGCAGGTCATACTCGTGGCCCAATTCTGCAAACATTTGTAAGTGTAGCATTTCTCTGACTTAGGCTTTAACAGCTTGGCTCTAAATTCTCCCTATATCAGAGATATTATTTGTAGTCATGTGGTGATGATTTCTTCACTAAAGCAATCTGCTGCATGAGGCAGAGTGCAAGAACTGCCATTTTTTAAATGAGCTCAGTGTGTTGATGCATACTTTGTCAATGTTTCATTAAGTAGCCAATAGGAACATGCAGAATTTCAGGTCTGGTAGCGTTTTTCCAGATGTTTTCAGTATCAGATATTAATTACTTTGCTACATACTCCTGCACTTCAGTAATCTCTGGGATGTCTGCACCTAGCACATTACAGTCTAGTTTCCTTGCAATTAAAATGAGCTAAACAACTACTGCACACCAGCGGCTCAGTCGATTCACTGGACCATATGCACTCCAGATGTAAATCTACTGCAATGGACTCATATCAGTGTAAAACAAGGCTATCCTCTTTTTGGAAAGGGTGGTTTTTTAAATGAGTCTGTTAATAGTGTTATTTGCAGTTTTCTTCTGCTTTGATGTTGGATCAGGTGATTACTTACTACTAATTTACATTTTTCCTTGTTTATAATGTTTTTGTTAATTTAATGGTAAGGGAAATTTAGACACAAATCTAAATGAGAATTCTGAAGCGGCTCTCCATGGATGTCAGGGGATATACAACAATGTGCAGGTTTTCCCTTTTCTTTCTCATTGTCTTGTGTGTCCTTTCTCTTCCCTTATTTTAGTATCTATACCAAACTACAGACACTAATCTGCATTTTTTCTCCCTCCTATAGCTTTCTGTATGTGTTATAACCATTTCTGTGCAGCAAATCTGCCTTCCACCTGCTTGTGCCAACAACTCCATAGACAGGCGCAGAATGGCTGAGTCTGGAGTAAGTCTGCGAAGTTATGATGTGCTGTTCAGGAGTTGCCTTTTCTTATTGCTTCAATCATTTATTAAAATGACCTTGCACAGAGGATTAATCGACTTTCCATCTCACTTAGCACCACAGAGCAAACTGAGACATGACATGCACAGAGCAACCTTCATAAAATGTGAAGTCTCTTTTACTGCCTCCTTTCTGTTACTACTCCTGTTGCAACTCTGCCCTTGAATCCCAAGCTCTACCACTTACAGCAGAGTTTACATAATTCTATACTTATCTCTATTTTATGATTCTCATCTATGTCCATTACCAGATAAGATCTTGTGAGCTGACTCCACAACATTACCATTAATACATAATTCATGAGTAATAGCAGCCATCCAAGACTCAGACTATTAATGAAAAACAAAGCAAACTTGACACCCAATCCTTGCCACACAGAGCCTGGCAATCTAGGCTGGCAAAGACTGGAAGATAGTAAATAGAAACACAAAGTGGGAGAGCATTATCCAAAAATTTACAGCAGGTCAGCATTACAATCCAGCCTTTACTACCATAGCAATGAGTGCCTCAGCTCTAACTCTTGACTCAGGACCTGTTTTTGTTTTCACAAAAAGCCACTTGATATTTTGCTACTAATTCTGAAAGCAGATCAAGCAGGAAAGAGGCAATACTGAATATCTATGTGTGAGTTAATGGGACTACGTTCTTAACAGCAAGCATTTGGCTCTTACAAAATCAGACCGTCAGTTATTGAGCTTTATTGCATACTTCCCATAACACAGAGGGAGGTTCTGATGTCTCTGCAAAAACTGTGGCGTCTCTCAGGTGACGTTTTCTCAGAACACAAACATAACAGAGAGGTGAGATTTCCTACTGTAGACTTGCTTGGAATGAAGTCTTCACATGTTGGTATATTTCCCCCACTAATGAGAGTCCTCTGTCGGGTTTAGACAGTTCTTTAGATTCATCACATGAAGAAAGGGGACGTTTCTGCTGACAAACTAGATTCTAGCCTGTCTTCAAAACTGAAGACATTATTATTAGATATAAACAGATAGTGCTAACACTGTCATGGGAGCCAACTCTTGTGACAACTTCAGGAGGCCTATTACCACTAGCTTCCTCCAAAGCTTTCTACATCATCCTGTAATGCCGAGGCAAATTGCTTGGTACCATCACACTTTCAGAAAGATACTCTAAAGGCAACCTCTTGGACATCAGTTTAGAGTTGTACTCTCCATAAATCAGAAAAGTAGCATTTCCATTCAAAGAGCTGGAAAAGCATACTCCTCTTACGGAAAGAGAAATCATTCAGAAAAAGGCAGATAAAAAATATCTACCATTACCAGGAGATAAAGCTAAATAATGTTTCCAAGTTCTCCAGTAACATCATCATCATCTGTCAGTTTGCTGTCTGGATCCATAAGCCTGTTAAGACACTAGCTCATACAAATCCTGCCTTTTTCCCATTTCTCCTCCCTGACTCTAATAAATGCACAAGTTCTCATCCCCCAGAACACAAAGACAAATTTGTCTATAGAGGAACTGGTCCTTGATTACTTCAAACCATGGCCAGGTACTGTCTGGAAAGGGCCAGCCAACACCAGCCTTAACAGAGTGAATATTTAAGATGGTCAAGCCCTAGTGTGGGAGCCTGTGTCCATGGCCCATTTTGTTTATTAGTACATATGTAGCCATGGATTCCCAGGCAAGAGGCTGGGAGCATGGTTTTCCTTCACTATTGATACCAGAGACAGGTAATTATCTCACTGTCTCCAGGCTGGAAAACAACAAATCAGATTCTGAGATGTGTTCAGCACTTACAGATGGGGTCAAATCTTTCCAAAGAGCTCTTCATCTGTTCAGGTACTAAAATAAGTGACCAGCTTCTCCAAAAAGCATGAGAGATACCGAGCTGTTTTGAAGATTATTTCCAATTAGAAATGATGAACAACATGCAAAACCTGCCCTGGAATCTTCAGAAAATGAACTACTTTTCAGACACAGCTGTGACTTGTAAAATATGTACCAAAAGCTAGCCATTTCTCTAGGATCACAATGGTCTAAATTAAGAAGTGGATTCAGTATGTCAAGGATAGACAGATTTTGCAGGAAATAAATCAAATTAAATCAAATCATTATTTTTTAATAAAACCTAAAAAGAACAAAAAAATAGCTTTTGTATTAGGTGAGCCAGACAGAAAGAACTGCTTGTATAGATACATAAAAAGAAGATACAGTGTGACTTTTAGAAACCAAGAACCATTTGTCCCCACTAAGTTTAACACAGTCACCTTCAGTCAGTAAAAGTTCCTGATTTGATCCACAAAGAGTCCGTATTTAATTGGAAGCACTCTTCTGCCAGCTCTGTCATAAGCAGCTCAACACAGACTTTTCAAGCCGTTACAGAGAGAATAAATGGCAATGCTTAGGTACTGCCTTTGAATCCAGGTCCTTCAATTTGGTTGTATTTCCCTCTTTAAAATTAATGATATATTCCACATGTCTGTGGAATAACTGGAACAGAAGTTAAGCAAAGAATATAACTGTTTCTAACTATTCACTTGCTCTAGAGATTCAAACCATACATCTTACCATAATTGCTACCATGGTAAACAGTTCTTTAAAAATACTGTGTTGACTTTCACTACTATCAGCTTGCATGACTGTATTTATTTCAGTTACTTAGGATGCTGAGTACAGGGCAGCACTGCTCTGGGCCCAGAAAGAGAAGGCTGCTGCTCGCATTCAGGCAAGCAGGATCAGGCCTGGGAGATTTCATAGCTGGAGATTTCCATGCAAAAAAACGACTCTTTGCCAGGGCCTGATTGAGAAAAGTTCTGTCCGTGCTAAATAATCATTTTGAAAATGCAGCCTTGTATAATTATCACATCCATTTTACTGATCAGTCACAAGACATGTTAGTGCTTTCTCATATTAGTGCAACAGAGAATGAAATTTGCTGTAAGGCTAAAAAGTCAGGAAAACTGTATAAACCAGTGGCAAAATCCTACATTTCTGAAAAATACTGAGGAAAAAAAGAAAATAGTACCTTTTTATGATAGCAAGAAAAATTAACTCGTCTCTGACAAATTATATCCTAGTGTTCGACTTGGCACTAACCAAGGCTGTGAAAGCACATAATATAATTACTCTAACACAATGATTAGCCAGTAATTAGCACTGGCCTATCTCACATTAGAATCGCAGCTTTTTGTAATGTGTTTTTATCTTTACCTACATTCATTTAGCACAAAAGCTAAGACATGCACATCATGGCAAATAATTAGAGCATGGATTTCAGCTTAGCACTTTGCAGCAGCACACTACAGTCCAATAACTGCAGTAGAATTTAATGTATAACACAAGGGCTAATTCACATTATCTATATGCTAATTATTCATTTGTTTCTTTAGATTTAATTAAAAAGCTAACCATTATATACTGCCATCAGTAGGCAAACCAAGATTCCTTTGTTCCATGGAACAATGATTTTTGTCATATCTCAAAATACATCTAAATGTACCTGGAAAAGGGTTTATTCCTGCAGATGGAGGGGCACGCAAGACAGATTCAGATTTGATTCAGTCTGCTGGAATCAGCTACAGCTGCACAGGGAAGTTATTGCACAAGTGCAGCTCTAACACAGTAGCACTGCCTTGGACAAAAGTGTTGAAAAAAACCCCTTGTGATACTAAGGGGTGAGAAGAGGAAAACCTCAGTTACTTCCAGATTTTGAAGGGATACAATGCAATAGAGGATAGCAGAGAATCCTTCTCCTTCTTCAGCAGCAATTCCATTATTACCAAGAGAAAAACTCACATTCTAACACAGTAAATCTTTGTCTTGGACAAAATACTGTGGTTCCATTAGATCTACAAAATTACTTAAGCACAACTTCAAATTTCAAAGTCATAGGCATGAAGTGTGCTCACAGAATCTGGATATCCCTTCTGGATATACCTGCTGTGAAGTCCTTCCCCAGTTGTGTATTTCTGTGGGTCCAAAATATTCTGACTGCTTAGAAGTAAATACCATATACTGACAGTCAAGCAATTCTATTAAGGCCTGGCATTGCAAGTCCCTCAGGGGTAAGTCTGCTGCACTACTATTCTGTAGCATTTCCAACCTCTGGCCTCTCAAAAAACCAAGAAAACACAAACAAGAAATGAACTTCCCTCTTATTTATCATAAATAGCATGAAACAGACCAACATCGGAGCATCAGTGCTTATTGCTGGTGGTACCACACTTTGTGATCATACACACAGAGCTGAAAGCCTACAGAGATTTTTTTGTTGAAGTGGCAGAGGATAACTCTTGAGCATGGCAATCCCCAAACCTCCACACAACACAAATGTGCTGTTTTGTGTGAGGGTGGCACATGGTAACTGATATAATCCCACAGTACTTACAATGCTTTACACTGCTGTGGTGTTTCTATCTGATTTTCAGGGCATTGCATAAACATTTCTGCCAAGTCAATCAAGCTCCTGACTCAAAGACTGTGTCCTTATTCGACTGTTCCTCCTTTCTCTTCTACTCTTCAGTATATGGGTCACAGATGCTCAACTCTTTGTGGTTCCATCACCACGTGACTTACTGTAAGCAATGAAACTTAGGATAAAACCTTGGCAGATCCTATTAATACACAAGGTGACAAGAATTCATGACCTAGAAGAGGATCCATCATTTGCTGGCAAGCTCTTTAAAACAACTCATCCTCCTAATGTAGCTCTTTTCCAATAATAGAGCAGTACTGAAAACAAGATCTGTCAATTTGCCTTTCCTGCATTGCTTGTGTAAGTATGAAATCCAGAAGTGTGGCTCCCAAAGCACCACTTCATTGCAGCCACTAGACCAGTTACCTCCCTGTGACAGGACATGAGCATCTGCAGGAAAAAGTCATGTGAGAGATTATAATAGTAACAGTAATGAGCTCAGCTGTAGAAGAACATTTCTGGCCCACATGCTAAGAGCTATCAAATCACATATAACTGCTGTAATGTGATTGGAATTTATTTTTGAGGAAGTGTTTTAATATTTGACATTAGGAGTTTCTATTATGGTGCTGAAGAAAACAGCCTCAGTGGTAAAAAATGACACTTCTGATGAGAGTCTTTAATTTCCATTCTGTCTATGTTGTGTTTATCTCCACAAACAGCAGGCACATTGTTCATTCATCCCATGGTACATTTTAATCCAAAACACTTTTTCTTGAACAATAAAATGCCTGATAAGGAGGGGGAAAAAACAGTCTGCTTCCACTATAGCATATTGTTGCCCTTGAAGAACAAGAATAAACCTCCTTTCCATAACTTTGCCATCAAGCAACCCAAGTCATTACAGGAGAAAAAAAAAATGCTGCCCTTATGCAGCAAGACTATGTTAATACTGTTACTTCACTTAAGAATGTTGCTGGCTTTATTACTTTGCAGATATCACTAGAAGAAATCAAGCTGTTATCTTGTGTGTATGGCTGCCTCATTTTGTTTTGGAAATGACTAGTGGAAAATGTGCAAGACTTCAACCACTTCATTAGGACAAAATATAATGACATTCCAGACAATTATACTGTCTCCAAAACAATTTGAGATGCTCCTGTCCAAATGCTTTCCAGGATTCTACTCATTGTTGCGGAAACCCAAGCTCCTATGATGGCTGCCAATTAAACAAATGGTGAACCAACAGCCAATCCATCCTCTCTTTTAAACGCTCTGTCCTGATCATACTAGGGTAGCACCAACCAACTGTGGTACACATTAATTTTCACTCACTTCAACAAGTAAGCTACAGCTCTGAATTTGGCTCCTGGACTCTGTATGCTTTAAAGCATTTTATTTCATGATTAATCACCTTATATCAGTGCTCTAATACTTCAACTTCTTACTTCTACTCTTCACCACTTCTGTGTTCTCTAATTTTCTGCAACAGAGAGAAACTGGAGTGAAAGAGAGATACATTGTATATACGCACACACTCCTGGCTGGACAAGTACTGAATTATCATGACATGATCACAAAATCCAACTAATTTTGGAGACACTTTCTTTGGGTAAATTGAGATACTTAAGATGGAGCTTATCCATTCAAAGGCAGATATTCTGTCCTTCCAAAAAGCCAGGTGCCTTTGCAAGTACCTGTGCGAGAACAAAAGGGAATTATATTATCCTAGATTCTTTAGTCCTTTTTAAAGCCTTGGTTTATGCTTCAGCGGTCACTGTCAAGAGGATCAGCTTGAAAAGTTCTCACTCTCAGATTTCAGCAGTGGGAAGTGTTCTGCACTGTTCTGCTCTCTCTGCAAGGAGGTGGTGAGAAATATCAGCAGCTCCCAAAAAACACATTTGCAAATTATGATCTGGCTCTCATACAGCTCAGGCACAGCAACATTTCTTGTTGCAGTCCATTTAGCATGACACTGCAAGCTGTAGGAAAACAGGCCTTGGAAGTTCATTATCATCGGGATCCAGCTAAAAAATACTTGGAACAGATCCTGAAATAATTACAAGAGTACGCGAATAATATTACAATTAACAGGAACAGGTTGGTGAAGGGTTTCCTTCCTGCTCACTTTTAGAATAAAAGATACGAGTCTTTTCTGAAAAATAACATCAGCCTCCAAAATCTGCCAAGCAATATTATGAAAAATTAAAACTGAGGTTCTCATTCAGACATTATTAAAACAAATATATACATCCCATTCTGAGGAAGTCACGGCCTCATTCCCAATGGTGACACTTCCCTGGGACATCATTTTTCATCTATCTTGCTATTACTCATTGCTTTGAAGATGACTGACATCTGAAATACAGCCCAGTTAATCTCACCAAATTTTACCCTATCCATTCATTGCACAGCATTATTTAATGAAATCTCAACTTTTTTTAGCAGAACTGCAAAACCATGACTGATGAAATCTTATTGGAGTCTTAGCACTGCAACAGACAGTGGTGAATGCTAAACAGTGAATAGGTGAGGAGAATAGGATTAGGATTTTGTTTTTCAAGGGCCCCACTCCTGTTTTATTCCCATGCAAGAATGCAGTCACCTGAATAAACTGAGTTTTTCTTCCAGTACAGGCTAGAAGGCCCTAACTTCCTGCTCTGTAAAGCAAGTCATATTGGCATAGTGTCTAACAGTGCAGAGAACACCCCTCGCCCTTTTGTAACCTCCTATATCGGCTCATAAAATAGAGGATGCCAGAATCGGCACTCTCTTTTCTAGTCAGTATTGGAGCGGAGAAAGAATGCTTTCTGGATGGAGATACAATTTCCTTTACTTTGTTGGCACTGCATTTTAACATTACAATGTTGATTTCGGATTAATTTTTTGAGGCTTTATGATGAGATACCACTGTGATGGTGACAGTGAGCAGTATTGCCATGCAGGGACTGTGGCAGTAGGTAAAATCTTTTTCTCCCTCTTTCCTCATCATGCTCCAACCAGAAACTCACAAGTATGGTTCTTGTTGTCAGGACTGTACGTATGTTTTGATGGTCTAAGAGTTTACTAATGAATACTTGTGACCAGGAATTAATCACCAAAACCATAAACAGCATTTGACAAATTGGGAAATTACTCAAGGCATTTCCAAATGCACAGAAAAGCAACTAAAATGCAATGAATTCACATGCTTAAACCCTCCGTGTCAATGGAAATCCCTCCTTTTGGTCACAATCTTTTCCATGTAGCCACAGCACTTTGAATACAGACCTTTCTCCTGGGCAGTCAACTGTCAACACAGAATTCCAGTGGACATAGAGATAAATACTGTTGATGGCAAATACTCAACACAAGTTTAACCGCAGGAATCAAGGCAAACTATTGTCTGTCTCTTGATACAGTCATTGATTTATGTCATTCTTAAACCTGAGACACAGAGCTATTTATCAACAGTAATTTACTTATTAATTCTAAGAGCCAAAACCTATTTGGGCTCATACTACTGCAAAGTGATTTTACTGACTTATGCTCTGAAAGCTGAATATGGGATCAGATTTCTACTGTGTCAGATGCGCAAAACAATTCAAAGATATCCCAAATTAGGTTGCAATCTACTCCCACTTTCATTACACTCAATAGAAAGATTAAAAGTGGTATAAGAAAACTGCGGAATCCTTAAGACATATCCACAGATACGGCCCTTCACTCTTCTGCTAATGGACAATTAATATCCGGTTATCAATTAACAACAGCATCTATGCTGAAAACGGGTTTACATTTAACTTCATGGAACACTGATCTTTGTCATCAGAAGTCAACACTTTCCTGAACTACCTGGTATCTGGATGCTATTCCAAATACAGATGACCAGCAGGCAAATGAAGAAAGGCAAGAGCGCACCCTGACACAGTATATACAAAGCAAATAATTCAGTGAATTACTCCCCTCTACTTAAAAATTTGGTTTTGAAGTAATCAGAACATTAAAAAGAAATCAACTCCAAATCTCTTAAACTTATGAGACCAAATTCATTCTAGGGACCACTTCCTGAACTTCCCACAGCTCTGGGACATTTCCCCCGCCTTGATATTCAAATTTCTAATCAGTTGGCACCGGACAACTAGATTATGTGTTCCCATGATTAGATAAACCTACAGAGAGCCAAGCTCTTGGCATTAACACTGCTGGTGGTGAATGCAACACTGTTTTATTTATTTCCTCTACCCTTTTCTATTAAGAAAAGGAAATTCAGTAAGCATTCCTGTCATCGCAGTCAAAGACTCAGAACAGCAGCAGAAAATTAAATCTAGGGGAAAGTAACAGCTCAAGAAAACTGATTTAACAATTCAAATAAGTATTAGCCTGGTTTTGCTTTGCTGTGGTTCAGACTGGATAAAGCCACTTTCAGTGAAGCAGGAAGGCAATGATGATGGACACTATCATTTGCATTTGGGTCCAGTAGCAGTGAGGCCCTCTTTGGCTTACACTATGTCTCCCAGTGTCCAAAACAGAGGGTGGATGGTGCAGCCCACACTGGGGCAATTCAACGCAGAACCACTGAGAGTTCACAAATTGACATAGCCGAACCTTGCCAGGTAGCCAGTGAAAGGCTCTTTTGGACAACTCTTTGGAAAGTGACAGCTGGTATAATCCAGTGGGGTGAAAATACCAACTCAAGACCTGGCTCACCATTTTTATCAGTTTTGAAAGCATTTACCAAAGCTATCAAACAGTATGGCAGGCCACTGAAATGGACTTTAGTCTTCTAAAACCTCTTTCCAGAAGGAAACAGTAACAGAACATAGAGTTGTGATACATCCACTGCTCAGTAAATATTAACAATTAAAGGTATACTGTGAAGTTTTACTGATTTTTTAAAAAATTTATCAGTTAACAACACAATCCATCACTTAAGGTTTAAATCCCTCAGCAAGAAATCAATGCAGCATGAGTCATGACCTTGAATACATCAATCTCTTATAAGGAACAGAGAAATTGTGGTAATACTTGCTTAAATAATTCTAATGCTGTGGTGCACTTTAAAAGCTAGGAGCTCTTGTACTGAGTCCCATAATTAAGGAGCAGACACTTTTCCTTTGCCTAGACTTGACTAAAGACAAAACAGACCCTTGTGTACACTGAAGCCTGTGACTCTGCTCTGTTGAAACTTGCATGCCAAGGTAGAGTACCCTTCTGATCACTATAGTCACCTACCATAGCGCACCGCTCCAGAGACCTGGCATGAAGGGTAAGCAGTGAAGAGGGAGACCCTCTTCATCAACACACAGAGAACACACCAGTCCAGCTTACTGAAAATTCCTCCAAAAGGTGAAAATCACTTAAAGCCAAGATTCAAGGAAGATGTAAGTAAGACCTTGTTTTCCAAGGTGTTTCAATTTAGAAACACATGATTTTATACTTAGCATGCAAGAGATGCCATGAATTTCCACTCAATCATATCTATTTATTGAGGCATTCAAAGAAATAACTTGCTGAAATGAACTCCTAATTCATAGCTCCTCCTCATTTTTCCTGCTATGGCCTGCATTCCCAAACAGGTTTGCAGTCCTGCTCATTATATCCTGTAACATTACTGACAGATTGTCCCAAGAGAACCGAGAATGGTCAGCCACCTCTTCCAACACCAGGCTGAGAGCCAAGGAGTGGTCAAACGCTTTAACTTGTGCCTTTAACTTCAACAGCAGCACAAACATACTGTCTGAACAAGAAGTGTCAGGCTTGGGTGCCTTAGTTTGCTATGCTGAACTACTTGTTGGTGGGGTATTGTATTTCTCCATTCTGTGTACAGCCTTAGGTATCGACAGCTACCTCTACACATTCTGAATGCTTAAGTTACCCTATGGCTAGATTAAATGCCACGGAGGCCCTGCAAGGGCAGCCAAGTGCCATATCCAGCTGGCTGAAATACTTGTATTTTAAATAAATTAACTCTCTGCCTTCCACAGAGGTAGGGGAGGGGAGCTGCTCCAATGCTCTCTGCCCTCAATCTTTCTTGTGTGTGCTCAGTTTTGGATGGCTGTTCTACGAGATTCCAGTTGCTCTGGTTTACTGATGGCTATACAGCAACACAGCTAAATGGATACAGGTATGGCTGAAGGACACCAAAGAATTAGATTTGTATTTCAGAGGTGGAACTTTTAAGACCAAATTTGCAAGCTTGCAGTTGCAAACATTACTGGTAAAAGGAAGATCTTTATCCAGTAACACTGGGAGAAGGCAAGAAAACACTGTTTGAGAAAAGGACTGCAGGCTGGGAACTAGACCTCTGAGGATCTGCAACTGATCAACCAGGCAGCCCCGAGCACATCACTGGACTTCTGTCTCACACTTTTCTCTAAGTGCTCACACTTACTTGAAAAGTGTTACATTTTCCAGAAAGCTTTGAGTTTCATAAGTACTGGAGCTTTTATTAGTGGAAAGTAACTTCAACAACTTTAGTACTTTTTTTCCATCTTCGCCAATTTTGGGCTACCTTTAGTATAAATTACTGGAATATCATGAGGAGCTGTTAGAAAGAATCCTTCTCATTTGCTGCTGTTATGATTTTGTATTGGTGATAAACACTCAGAGTATTTTACAAATTGTGATAGTAGAAGGTAATTTTCTACACTATGGCTGAGATAAAAGGCAATGATGACTATAATGCATTTCTGTAAGTAAATACAGATCATAGCATCTGGTTTGGTGTTTGGCTTAACTGTTTCACAGTTTCAGCTTACTAACTACTGTGGCAAAGGTCTGTACATCTGTTTGGATTAAACTGATACAGGAGGCCCCACTAGAGAGAGCTACTTCCCTCACATAAATGTTATGTACATCATAGTAGATTTTTTAGTTCCTTGACATATCCAATGCTGAAAAGAAAACATATTTGTGAATTTAAATTGAAACCCTTACTTCTTGCTATTGCCAGATGGAAAGATATGCCAGGGGAGATGTCCACAGACATTCACTTTCATTTCTCCCTTCTTCTCATAGCACTGGATGGATTTCTTTTTCCCCTCAAAGACAGAAATTAATATCACACACATATAATAATGGAAACAGGAACTATGATATGAACTGGAGACATTTTGGCCTCCAAACAATAACTTCTCTGGATGAACTAAATGCCTTTGACTCAGTCAATAGAACATTTCTATCTATAGAGGATAATCACACCCTCCAGCACAACTGATAACAGATGTAATGTTTGAGGTGGGATAAAAGATGGTGGGAAGGTGGACCCATCAAATTATATTACTTTAATATACTGGTTAGCTGTTAGGCCGGGGAAAGAAAAAAAAAAAAGGAGGCTCAAACTCTACCAGGGTATTTCCAAAAGTCAGAACTCTCAAAGAATACATAAGATTAGTGTTTTATTACAGTCACTGGCACAATTAATTTCCTCCATTAGATTCCCATCCCTATTCCCAAGGATCCAGTATTGCAACAAATGCTGCCTGAAATACTAGCTCTGTAATAGACCTAAAAGCTGAATGCCAATTGCTGCTGAACTTGAATACAACTCTTTTTTTGCAGACTGAAGAGGTGGGGCCATATGATGCGGCACCTGGTGCACTGCTTGTAGCTACAATTCTCAAGTGATCTAGCATGTTTCCTCCTGCAGTGAACCAAGGTAATGTATTGTACCTCTCTTGCCCTACAGCTCAAGCTAGAGCACTTCCCTTTGGATAAAACACATGATGAAGGCAAGTTTTAGGGCCAGGGTCTTCTATAATACAGCACCTCCTTCAGAAACTCCATGCTTTCTTATTTTAAGGATTCCTTCTATGCTTCCTTGTTCTATACTTCAATCTTCTGTGGTACAAGTGAAAGAAAGCTTCTTTAGCAAGTCTGTTCTCTTTTGAAATGCTATAGAAGTTCTTTCCAGTGTTCACTCCTCTGAGTATTTCATGTCTTGAGATGCTTTGGCTGAATAGACACATTTTCTCTCAAGAGCATGAGTAGTGTTTACCCAACCAGTGCTAACAGCCCTGCCAGTTATACTGAAAGTTAAATCTAAGTTACAGGGAAACACAGAAAGGCAGCTGCCCAAATTGTCTATGCTGAAAAGGATCCTGGCTTTTGACTTGACTCTGATAAATAAATCTTCTCATCATTTAATATTAAGCAAGCAGTAAATTAATTTAGACAGAGGTGCTTTGCCAGGCAGAAACAGAAATCAGGTAGAAAGCAATCTTTGTTCTGATGGATGATGAAATCCAGCTGATAATCCATACTTGTAAAACAATTCAGATACGTATAGTGTGGTCCTAACTTAAACCAATTGCATAAAGTTTCTTGATGATGGATGAAGACAGGTCAACAAGCTCACTGCTTCTAGATCCTTCAAAAAATGGACTCCCAAACCATTGTTCATAGCTATTTAAGGCAGTAATGTTTCTAGGGTTGAGAATTCAAGTAATTTTTCAGATTTTTCTCCCAGTAAGGTAAAAGGAAACAGTTCAAGCCAATATACTTACGTCTCATTTGTTAAGTACATAGTGACACTCTATATGCTTGATAGCATGCAGACGCAGTAATTAGAACATATCAGCTTTGGCCTGTTCACTCTCAGATAAAAAAGCCTTAAGTCTAACACAGGAGGCAATTGTACACTTACAATAGAGATCAGTTCTGTGATATACTCCTTTCATTGCCTTGGCTAATTCATTGAATCTCTTCACCTCAGTATCTTATGCACTGAAATAGTAAATGACATTTTCATTTTCTATCCATTTTATTTCTGTATTAGTATGTAAATTCTTTAAACAGGAGCTCCCTTGTTAGCTTCAGAGCACTGTAACTGCTTCCTTACACTGGGGATGAGGAACACCAGGCTTTAGAAATTGTAAGAAAAGAGGAAACCACACCTTGAAGACTTTCTTTGATTATTTAGATCCAACATGGGCCGATAGTTACAATACAAGCTCAAGAGAAAGACTGAGCTCTCAAAAGCAATGTATGCCCAAATGGAAAGGCTGCCAATTCAAAACAAAGTTGATCCTTGCCAACTGTCCGTGTTGCATAGCTTTCTCCCAGAAGCTGACACACAGAAAGCCTTGAAGACCAAATCAATAGGTGGTTCATCTCCTGACAGCTTTTCTCTAAGGTCTAGATTAATGCTAAAGATAAAGGGAGTGCTTTAATGGCTGGCAAAACAACTGGTTTGGCATCAACGTTAGATGTTTGCCTGATTTCATTAATGCACCATTCCTTACCAAGTAACTACAATGTCCCACACTTCCTGGAGGGAGCAAAGAGCCATATTTTCTTTCTATCATTCAAGCTTGAAAAGTTCTTAATGAAAGGTAGAGACGAATAGTGCATATGAGGACAAACATGGAGCGTTAAAGTGGGAGCTCTGAGAAACAAACACATAGTGCACTTGTCCCATACATGGCTTCAACAGTCTGATGTCGTTAATAATAACTTATTTTTAAATGAAATACCAGCAAATCAACAGTGTTAAGTTGTGAACAGTCCTAATTTCAACCAAGTCTCCTAATGTCATCAAGTATATTCACCTTTTTGTCAGAACAGCATTCCTCTGGAGGAATGAAACCACTTTTTAAAATTGCCTTTTTTTTTTTCCCCAGAAAAATCAAGCTTTACTATTCTTACCACCCCTCATTTACTTACACAGGATACTCTCCTGTCAAAGCAAAGAATAATCTGAAACTGGACACTAGAAGCTAACAACAATAAGAGCTCAGCCACAGAAGTAACTATTGAGTCCCCACGTTGTTAGATTGAAAGTTAAAATGTTTTGGTTATGGCTGGAGTCTAAGGGAGAAAAGATGCCTTGTAACAGGAGTGGGAAGTCAGCAGTGACCTGTGGCAGTGGTTGTGGCAGACACAAGGACCTTTTCAACTGACAGTGTGCCAGCAACAACGGCCGGCAGAAGGAGGAAATAAAGCTACAGGAGGATATAACAGCAAAGAGAGAGAGATGATGTGATGTCTAAGGGGCAAAGAAAAGAACACTATCGCTTCACTAAGAACAAAGTGAAAGAGGCCTGCAGGCAACAGTGGGGGAGAAAGGCCTATTAGCAAAGACAGGAGATGGAGGGGACAGGTTGGTGATGACAGGAGAATGACATCAAAGACAACATGAGCTTGATGAAAGAAAACCATATTCCAGAGAAACAGTAAACATTAGAGGAGATACTGCTGGGGAGAAAAATATGGGACTACTGCTCTAGAGATTAATTCTAGAAGAAGCAACAGTAACAGTTTGGTTTTATACAGATGCACATCCAAAATACTGGCATGAAAACCTCAATATTAAAGATCTTCAGCTTGAAAGAGACTGAGGAAGATTCTTCTGGTTAAACAGGACTGTCCAAATACCATTAAAAAATTATGTGGTTTTATGAAAATACAGTCTGTTAGTAACTCATCTAATGGAATGACAGAGCAGTCTTGTACTTCAGAAGATGGCTGCTATCAAGTGAGATATTCAAATGTAGCATTTCAAGGGTTCAGGGACCTAAATGCCTTTCACAAAAGAAATTACCTTGACAACATGTAGAAACTATTGTGACAACATTTTCATAATTTGGGGTACATTCAGCCCTCAGATATAAGCCTGAAATTCCTACGGGCCTGTTGCCCATACTACTGAAGTCGCTTTATCAGTATCTAGGATAGATACAACTACCACTGCCAGACCTTCAAAAGCTGTTTCACTCAAAGGTTTAAATGTCTATCTCAGACACCTTTTAATGAACTCATTAGCCTAGAGACACCTCCAAAGAAGTAAAAGCCTTTCTAGTTGCTGTCAAGAGCAGTGAGGGAAGAAACGAAGACCATTTAAAAAAAAAAAAAAAAAAAAAAAATTAAATGAAAAAGAAACAGCAATTATTTTAATAAGAATTCTTATTTGTAAAGTCCTCATTTGTCTTCTTTCTCCTGTACTTGCTCTTCTGAGTCTGTTAAATAAATCTACAGGCAATGTTGAAATTGTATTGCCATGGCATATTTATTTCAGCAGAGTCCTAATGGCTGCTTTCCATAGAACAGCATGGAGTTCACACTGCCCAAATGAGGAGTAACTCCATTAGGGTCCATGAAATCACACAAGGTATGAAATAAAAGTAAGTGTATCCAAGATCAGACATTACAGTTTTTCATCCTTAGAAGAAAAAATAAATCTGTAAATGTAAGTAAGCTGTCATAGCCAAAAGACAATTCTAGTTCAGTATCCATATACTAAATAGAGACTCTAGCAAGATAAACAACTTTAGTGCAGGAAATTACACCACATGAGATCCTAGACTTGTATATAAATTGTGAACTGTACTTTTGATTGTGCAAAAAGAATCTAGTATTTAAAGCAGATCAGTAAATAGTAAAGCTCTAATTTAGCTAGGATAAGAAAAAATAGTTCCTTTAATCATAAAAAAATTGCTCCTTTAATCACAGAACATTGGAACAAAGGTAAACAAGATTAAATACAGGTGGATATGAATGGATAACGGTAATTAATAGAACTGAGGATCTTGAGTTTAGTGAAGATCATATATATCTTAATGAATATGTGGATGTGTGAAAGATGATGAAATGCAAAGACTGCCCTTATGGAGCTGTTTTCTAGGCTACTGCAGCTGAGATGCTGAGGCTGAGAGTAAAGAAACTGCTTCTATGTGAATGAAGCTCCATGATCAGACAGTTAATCCAAACCCATCTCCTTATAAGTACTTCAATATTCAGCAGTGACTACAAAAGGAATGAATCCAGTCATTAATGAACTACTGAAATAAATAAGTAGGACTTCACTAAATGGTTACAGAGGCTATTCTGAACTGTAAGACCAACCTACTGCCTTCCTGTCAGTCAAAGCATGGCAAGGGCTGGTCTCCATTAGTAAATAGCTAAGTAAAGTGCCAACATCTGAGTAATTTCTGTGCAATATTCTTCTGAACTGAATTTACCAAAACAACAGAAGTAGGCTCCCTGCTCACTGCACAGTCATAAAACAAGATTACACCTAAAGGTAGATTTCTACACTGACATAGAAGTCCACAAAATTAATAGACTGCATGCAAAGTAGGACACACAGGGTCCGATATCTTTAGCTAAGGTGACTGCAGCAGAAGCAGTCATTCCCAGGTATCTCCAAGTCTTCAGGTAAATCCACACACACATTGTGAAAGGTCAGCTGTTTTAAACTTTCCCCCTCTGAGCTTTATCTCAGCTGAGATCCATTAGACAAATTGCAGGTCCCTGGTTATCTTTTAGGTAACTTGTCTACCAACACATCAGAGGTAGTTGCAGTCTGGCAATTATAAACAGAGTATCTCAACTGAAGGAGGTATCAATATGAGAGTACAAAATTAGCTTTTTGTAAAAGATGGCATTCAAGAATATGGGCATGTACATTAGAATCTAAAGGTATCCTAAGCAATAGGCAATGCTCCTTACTTTAAAAATCAATTGTGTACCCATTAATCTAAACATATTCTTATTACCCATCACTGTGTAGGACTGCTTTCTGCTAGAAATTATTATTTTTCACGGCATATAATTGACTTGTCACTGCAACAATTTTATCTTGCTATGCACAAAATACCTCAAACGACAAAAACCAGCTTATGACAGTCTTATTTTTCTACTTCTGTGGAAACAAGTGATTATAATTAGCACAGAATTCCATCTTTTAAACTAGAATGCACCCTACAAGCACATGCAAGTATAGGTACAAATATATGTATAGAGCATGATGAATTGAGGGAGCTGCATGTCAATGCTGCTTATATACAGGTAGAAGTGCTGTTAAGAACAAGGCAGCAGATGAAACAAAAAACAATAAGCAAAAGAAAACTGTAGCACAGAAGCTCTAGGGTAAATGGCTGGAAGTGCTTTCAAACATTTATTTCAGCACTGAATGAATTGGCTGGAGAATGTGTGGACTCTTCAGCTTTGTAGAACCTTAAGAACAAGAAAGAAAAGCACTTCTCTTGACACATGCAGGGTACTTTATTCTAGCATAAGGCACAAGGTCTAAGAAGACCTCCTGACACCCACAAAGCTTTGAGGACTCAAATATGGTCAAGATGACATCCAAACTCCTTCCATGAAAATGAATGTCAGTAGTAGTGTCATTTACACCTATTTTTCACCTAATTTTAAACACTAAAAGCAACAGAAAGAAGGTACAGCTAATTTCTTCTAGCTTGAATCATGACTGAATCATTCTGAATTGAATACCCTCATAGCCTTAGGAAATACAGAAAAGCAAAATAAAAAAGCTAATGCTATCTGGCCTTGGCAGCAGCCTACACAAACAGCTGACTTTGTCCAGAACTGTGTGCAAAGTACTTTAATCAGACAGAGAGAGGCTTTTGTTCAAATTTCAAAGTAAAAAAACCTTTGCAAAGCAAAAACATGCCAAGGCATTTCAAGTTACTCAGATTTTGACATGTTATTCTTTTGAAATACCTTCCCTCATCCAAAATAATGCAATTAGACAGCAAACTCAAAACAGACCACACTTGCCAAGTGAGAATGTTTTCCCCCATTTAAAGATAACTTTCCAAAATGAGATGTACTCCATTTGCTATTCACATGTCTAGTATTTTAAAAGGTTAGTCTCAAAACAAAACTCCTCAATGGAACTGAATTTTTTTTTTTTAAATCAGAATGCTGCATCAATAATGAACATTCTTTTTCACAAACTATGAAAGCTCCTAGGAAGCAGCAAAGCCACCTGACACACGATTCTGTTCTAAGAGGGACAGTATTAACACATTTCCCCCTCCCCCAGAGTCTTCAGTTTAATTCTCTGATGTTACAAATTCAGCAGTTCTCCAATTTCCAACATTTTTTCTAGAATGAATAGGACAGCATGAGACCTCAATTTCTATCATATAAAACAAGCCTTATAGAATGCAATACTATTTACAGGATAGATACCAGAAACCTGTTTGCATTTGTAATTATGTACCGGTAACACTACTGTCACAAACAATATGACATAATCACTACTCGTAACAACTCTGGGCTGTTATCTTGGTGCCCCAATCTCCTCTGGAGAAATCTTTCTGGTCAGAAACACAACTCATAATACTTCTAGAGTAGTCATGACCTTTTAATACCTAAAGAGTGATACTTTTTCCCTATTAACTGAATCAATTGAATATTCTGACTGAACATGTTTTGGCTGATGTAGGATCAAGAGTGGCAACAGCTGTCCCTGGCCTTACTCCCTGGTTTAAAACAGAATTTAGTAAGCATGACCTGCAGAAGAATGAGGTAGAGACACAAAGTTCTGAAGCTGGAGACTCTAGCAACCTCTATCATCAGTACAGGGTATTAGGGTCTTATTAACCCATTGGTTAAGCACTATTCAGCTAGTGAGCCATGAGAAGAACCTAGTTATTTCAACATCTTTGTATTTCAGCATCAACAGCATGCCTTTTTTTTTTATTATTATTATTTTGTGGTGAAAATCATATAGCTGCATTGATGTCCCTGCAAGTTTAGCAATTTATACCAACTGCAAACTTTATCCACAGTTTCTTGCACGTGTTCCTCAAAATGATGATTTCTGTATGTTTCCAGCTTAAAATAAAAGTTAGTTGCTTGAATTGTAAAGGCAAGATACCCAGTTGTACACAGGAGCATACAAAATGACATTTGAATAAGATGTGTTAAGGGCCAGCCTTGCTGCATTTCATTCACTTTGAATGCATTTGTTGATCATAATAATAGCTGTGATGCCAGGATTACATCAGGTGACACAATTTGGATAGAGTCCACCTTTCTTTTCATGAATTGAAGTGTGTGAAATTCAATTGCTCTGGTGAAGTCTTAATTTTATACCAATTTACATACAAACATCAAAAGGAAAATAAAATTTAAAATGTGCAAAAGATTAAAGCACTCTTGTGCTAATGAGAGCCATCTGTTTATTTCTTTTCTTTTTAAGGCATTTTCAATAGGTGGAAATGAAAGACTTCAGACACATTTTCATGTCTTGAGCCTCAGCAACAAAAAAATAAAAACACAGATTCATCATCTTCAGTCAGCAAACTTGCACTGAGAAAATAAGCCTTATTCCAGCTTGTCAATTGCTTCAGGGAGAACTTTAATTGCACACTGATGCGAAAGCGGCTTTGTCCCACACCAGGATTTCTTATCCATGTCAAAAATGCTCTCATTTTAACTATGTTACCATGTCTGAATGGATCCCTCTGGTCACAGACTGATCACTGTATTTTGCTCAGTATTTAGAGAGTGACCTGAATCAGGGTATCAACAGAAACATAGCAGCCAGTTCATCTCTCAACTCTTAGCAAGCAGGGGCAATGAACTGTTCTGCTACTGCAGTGTTGTGGCACCAGTCTTTAGTACTTTATCACCAATATACTGCGGTATCAGAAGGTCTGCCCAAAGCAGTCCATACACAACTGTCATATATAAGCACCATAGCACACACACACATATATATAAATATATATAAACTCAGAACACAGTCCAGAGGACTGTTGCCATATCAGGTTGTGTTAAAGTGGAATAGCACAAATCCTGTGAACATGAAGTCTGGCAGTGACAAGAAATTGCACATTAGAGGACCACTGGAGCCCCATCTCCTTCCTACAGAGCAAACCAAGACATTAATTGCAATTCATTACTTTAATTTTCAAATTACAACCATATATTAGACATCTATACAGACTTATAGCACTGCTTGGAATTGCATAGAAATATGCTTAGCATTCAGCGAAAGGTGTCTCTAATCAGATATATACTGCAAAATGACATAAGTCTTAGCAATCAACTGATCAAGTACTGATTTTTTGAGGAGGGGTTATTTTGCAGTTAGATCAGTCGCTTCTTCCCTGTATAATTTAATAAACGGTGAAAAAGAGGAGTGATGAGCTGGTGACAGCTACCTGGAGAGCTGCAAAAGCAGTACCCTCACACACTGTCATATTCTGCTATAAGATGTAATAGCGGCCTACCTTCCCTGAACCCAACAATTCAACCACAATACTGCTGATTTTTTGCAGAGTACATGTATGAAGAATCAAAGGAGATGAAGGCATTATTTTGAAGCATATATTCTGACAACAGTCAAACAAGGCAGAGTGTGAAAGACTTGTATTTTATTTACAAGAAACTGAACTGAAATTCAACCAAGATTTTACTCCATTAACACTCCAGGATATAACCAACAAATAATGATGTATGGGTTTTCACCGGTGGCCTACTGTGTGAGGTGTAACTGACATGTAGTCAAGCATCTGGAGCAGAAGCCAGGCGAACAGAATTACTTTATTCTTTAAAGCACACAGACTATCAAAATCCCCCAAACATTTAATATTTGCATTACTATTCTACCTTGCTTTTTTTCTTCCTTTTATTCGACTTGGCACAAATAGCTGCCTAATAAATTAACACAACCTTGATTTGACAAGCTTTTCCCCAGCTGCATTACAATGTCAAGTACCAGGGCCACTGTTCCCAGCACAGCCTTGACCACTTGTCATTTTCTTATAATTAATTACAGCACTCTCAACCAAGGCTGCTACAGAAAGTGATAAGACTATTATACAGCTTTCAACACTCACTGCCTATGGGATTTTCACTCTCTTCATCATTTTCCAAAGGGTCAGTGTCCAAAGTTTTGGATATAAAATTAATTTTATCATCAATAGGAATCCAAGTCTCATTTTCTTGCATAATTTACAAACTTTCTCCTTCATATTTTGCTAATAGCTGGCATGGTAAAGAACACAAGACATTTTGGCCTCAGATTATGCAGTACTTACCCATGCTGCATTGGGTAACAACTGACAGCCGAATGTCAGAATTTTCAGCTTGCAGAAAGCAGCAGTATTTCAGAACTTGCCTCTCATGTGAACCAGGACACTTTTCTGCTTCAGGGTTTCCAGGTAAGAGACATCTAGGGAAAAAAAAAAAAACCAAAACACATTGGAAGTTTTGTAATCTAACCTTTTCTTTTCAATTTTCATTTGCATTTGCATGTTTTGCTTGGTTGTATCTGTAACAACATTTCATGACACAGTTGTCTAACCTTCTGTCTAGTATGGACTTAAAGAACTTCAAACAGGATAGCCCCTTACCACTTCAGCAAGACCCTTTCCTTACCTCCCCCAGCATATCTATCACATACTTAGGAAGCATTTTCTTCTTACTTATCCAATATTGTATTGATGTTTGGGCAGATTTCTCAGGATAATTTTTACCACATTATTATCTTGGATTTCTTAGTTATGAGATATTGTTTGTGTAATACAACATTTGGCAACTCCCACCAAGACTGAGGTCACAGTCACACTTCAATCAACCCTTCCCCTAAAGATCTTGAGGTTTACAGAACGCAGACAAAAGGCAATACACAGAAGATCAACACATACCTGAAAAAATATACTTAACTGGTTAGGAGACCTGGGAGGAGAAACCAGGTCTCTGGCATTGAGTATTCAGCCAACTAATCTAAACCATCAGTCATGACCTTCACCAAAACAAAACCTGAGAGTCAGGTTCTCAACCACACACACGGGATTACCACGTTTCCCTTTCTCCTACTATGCCATGCTTTCTATATTTTGTGCATGAACTTTCAGTGCCCTACTTCAAAAAGTAAGATTTCTTTTATTACACAATTAGGTAAATTGGACAGATGTTCTACTTTATTTTCCCACTCTGTACTGCTGACATCTATCTGTGTCATTCCTCACTAGCCTGCTCCTTTCAGCTTCCCATGTTGCTCACTTGGGTTACTAATTGTCCTATTTTTGCTTCAATGGTCACAGTTATTGATTGTGCATGTTGGGAATTTTTGATCAAGTTCTGCAGCAACACAAGCACCAAACCTGTCAGGGAAGGTAATTCTCTCTGTGGATTGTGTCCTGACCTAGATAAGCAAGGGCAAATGGGTTCGAGGACCACATCTGTTTATATTACAGCACAACATACACTTGTCTCTACTTTGCAAAGACAAATGATAAGTTCCTGATACTTTCACAATAGGGTGTGGATACATCTGCTTTGTTATTAGGTACCCTGAATAAACCAAAATCTGGCTATTTTCAGTACAATGTTCATTTCCAGATGAATTTGTAAGACTATAAATATACTTCTAGATACTAGTATTTGTATTATGAAAAGCATATCAAAGTGAACACATTTTAGACATCTCTTCTTATTTCTGGAAAGTTTCATTCCAAGAAAAGGCTAACCACTAAATTGACACTAACTGCTAACCTCAGAGAAAATACTATAAGCATTCAATAAAATCATGAAGATACCAGCATTTATAATTCTCTGTCCAAAACCTGAACAAGTTACCTGAATTTTAAGACTTCTGCACAAGTAACATATACCAATTTCCATGTGAACTTGTAAATGCTTTTGTTTTAAAGCTTCCAATAAAAATCTTTCAATTTTTGGTGGAAAAAGCACATCAAAGTCATGCCAAACATTCACTTCCAATGAAGAGCTAGCTTTTCTCCCTAAATTGTATTCTCTTTTCAGTGAACAAGTTAGGATATTATTAAATAAAGGAGAACAAGATGCAAAAATCTTCCTCTTAAGCTCTTTATTCTGATTTGAAAAGCTGCTTTGTATCCAAAAATATTAGTTTTCAGTAAGAGTTAAGAAGGTGAGAGCCCCTATAAGAGGGAGCGGACAGTATGGCAGTAGACAAACAAAAGCGACCTGACTGAAATCTTACCTGATCCATTGCAACAAAGAATCTTTTGTTAAGTTCATTCAGTTGGTTTCCTTGCTCAACTGCTTCCACACTTTCAAGTTCTGTTACGTGAAAGTAAAAAAAGTAACACAAGAATGCTTTAATGACAAAGCTTGCTCTGCATGTTCGTTCTAGACACTGCACTCAGGGCTCCACTCCACACAAGTACAACTCATTTTTATTGAAGTTCTTACTTTCACCAGCTATTACATCTGATGTTTTATCTTTTGGGTAGAAGCATTACCCAGTATCATAAAGGGAACAAGTTCAGCTGCCATTAGCAAAACTGTACTGACTTCTATTGAATGGCATCTACCCTCTTACACGTAACCTTAACACAACAGCAAACAGACACATTTCTTCTGCATGTCAATGAAAGCTGCACCAGTGTCTATTTGCCTTTTTTCTTAAATCCCCATTCCAGATATTTTCGCTAATCTCTCTCTCATGAGACTCCCTGAGAAACTTCAGGCAGTTTGCATGTAAGACCTTCTTCTCCAATTCATCTATTGTTCTGTCAACATCTTGAAAACGACTGAAAGATCAAAGTAAAAAGTGTTTATATTTTTTATCTAAGATTGTCTCTCTTGCTACAAATCTTGTGTGGATATTATTTGTCATGTCAAAGTATCCCTTTAGTTTCTTTTAAAAGGAACTCAATAGCAAGATAGATGGACAAAGTGGTTTCTTCCCAGATCACTCACTATTTAGCTTCTTCAAGGACAAATAATTGCAGTTTTAAGGGACAGTTAAGCCTAACACCAAACCAGAGTTGCTGATGGCTACAGAAACATTTGCACAATAAACTGCTGTGCTTCAGTTGCTGAATCATTACTAATGCAGCCACTGAAGTAACAGAAGTTCTTATACAGTGTGTGAAGACAACCTGCTAAAAAGAGCTATTCTTGAGGTGTCCCCTCACACACACACACACAAACACTATGAAGATAAAAAGTTTTGACACCAAAACCAGTTCAGCAAGACTTGCAAGGCTTTTGCTAGTATTATACCTGTCTAATAGATAGCTTAATGAAGTGAATCATCCTGTAAAGGGGACTAACCCCTCAGCACAAACTGTATAAAGCATAAATTATGCTTATCTCAGCTTAATGTCAAGCTCCTGTGGCTTGGAAATGTCTCTGCAGCTCAAAAGGTACGGTCCTATTCTCATTTTTAAGAAGTACTACAAGTGGTTGCCTTCATCTCCATTTTCAAGGCAAAGGCTTTAATATAATGTTTTTTTTTGGCAGATCCAATGCACCACCTCCGCTGTCAGGTTTAGTGGTCCTCTGCGCTATGACAGAATAAAGGATTAAGTACGAATTTTTCAGTTCTTGACCACTAAGACAGCCTTCAGAATTAATGTTGGTACAGCTTCACAATGGCAAAAGAAAAAGAAAGTTAACTGAGGTGGCAGTCACATTTTTCCCAAACTTCGGCAATGAATGACATCCAGGAAATTCAACTTGTCAGAAAACTAAAGCCTGCCCAGCAGTGAAGAGTTCCTCTGGTGCTACATCTAGTCTAGTAGTTCTGGCGCTTCAGAGCTCCCTCAGTGTGGCTAACACCACAGTATGCCAGAGCTGAAGCTCTCCTCAGTTTTCCTGAGGTGCTGAGTGAAGCCTCACACATTACTCCTAGAAAAATCCCTTTTTAGCATTCAGAATTCTGCTCCCTCTTTGGTGCTTAGATCCTTCAAACATTCGTGTGCTGTTATGACTCTCTGTAGCCACTGCTCAGCCAAACTATACGAATTACACTCTTTTAATGTTTTCTTTCATACAAATCCCCACAGCTCACTCTTCGCTCTGAACTACCTCCAACATTCAATACCTGTTTCTGATTCTAGAAATCTGTTTGAGTTGGATTCTATTTCCTGCAGTCAGGAACAGTCTGTACTGAGTTATTCTTATGATTTAAACTACTTCTATGAACATATTTTAAAAGTTTTCTCTCCTGTACATCCTTTTTTGTCCAAACTACAGTTGCGTGGGAGGGGAAAGCACCAATATGGAATTAGCTTATATACCTACTCTAGATGAGTTAGAGAGGCACAAAAATCTCAGGGGGAATGGGACTGGGCAGACAACATGGGAGCTGGTGCAGTTCTTACTGTAAGGTTAGACCTATACTTCTCAAACACACCTGAACTCCTCACACACACCCATTTACACTGAGTGTATCAGAATTTACTTCCACAATGCACAGTGTTGTTTAGTTACTTTATCACATCACATAATCATCCAAACTGAAGTTGCAGTGGGAGGCACATAGTAGAAAGAAGCAGAAATGTGTGAGGTGGACACCACAGCTTCAATCTTTAAGCTAATGAACAGTTTACTTTTCACTATTGACTGATATTGGGACCTAATGGCTAAAAGCCATTCCACCTGGCAGCATGGGAGTTACGGCTCCAGGAAGGAACTCACTCTCTTCATATTCCTACAGAATCATATGTGTCCAGTCAATTTTTTTAATAAATTTCCCATTTATTTCTGAAAACTCCAAAATGCTTCTTCCAGAAGTTTTATAATGAAATTTTGACATTATTTTTGAAATTATTTTGGCTTTAACTTTCATTTAGTCCTTTATTGCAAAAAGGCAAGAAACCAAAGAAGTCAAAATTCTCCAATCAAAGCCTCAGCTAAGAACGGAGTTTAAAACGCCTGAAGGCAGATTTAAAGAAAAGTCTAAACCAGTAATTGTCACCCCAGATTTCGTAGTTGCCACAAGGTTAAAATAATTTCCATTTTCATTCTGTTCCACTCAGCACCTCTACAGACAATGCCATTACAGCATGTATGCCTCAGCTGTAATTTTGTTCCTCCGCTAGCACCTGCCAATTTGGTAAATTCTAACAGAGCAAACAAATGTATTTGTCACAGCTGTAATAAGACATATCCATGTTACCTATACTGTTTGACTGTTATTAAACAATGAGAAATCTTCATGCTGGATTAACACTACTTTTGTCTGATTGAACAATCTACATTATATTCATTTCTGCTAACCCTGATAAAAGTATCATGACAGCCGTAAGAATTGTTCTGCATGACTGTCATTCTACTGACACTCCCACTAATCCATGCTGTCAAAAAATTAGCTGATGTACTAAAGCATTTTGACTCTGCTGATACACAATGGTAATAATTTATGTAGAGTTGAAAAATCAGAAATACTTAATGACAGATATAATCAGTCAATGCTTTGTAAGGTTTCATTGTTAAGCTCAAAACACACAGAGAACAAAGTGTTTCAATATCTTGAAAGACAAACACTCCAAAAACCCTTTTAGACATAAAACAAGAACATAAGCAAGCAAAATAATAACAATCCTCATGCTCACTAAAACTATCTAGGACAGAACCATATATCAGAGTCATGGCACGGTCATTCTTCCTTCAGAAACTGAACCTGAAATGCATTTCTTTCTACCTTCTTTGCCAACTTTCCAGTGAGATCCAGTTCGGAAAATAAACTTTTATCATCACACTCTTGAGTGAGCTGAAGGAAAAACAAAACACTTCTCTGGAGAAGCTATCACATTTGGGGATTTTTTTAGTCCTAACAAAGGTATGCTAGAGATGAGTAAGATGATAACCAGATTTTCAAGGGCTTAAGTTCTTCTCTAGCAACATCCCTTTGTTCTCAGTGAGATCTTCCTGCTGCATAGCCACAAAACAAATGTGGCTTCACTTCAATTAGATACGAGTGTGGGAGATGACCCATTTGAAAAACGTCAGTCTTTAAAGGACACTATAGATACCTTGTCTCTTTCATTTCATATCTTATTTGAAGGACAGAGAACGTACTAGATACTAAATGCAGTGCCACAGTTTTCAGTGTAAACATGGTGCAGCAGAAGGAAGCACTGTACCTGATAAGGGTGAATTGTGCATAAGTATTTTAAGTGCAACTTAGCCTGAATAAACTTCTCTGCACAGATGCCTTGTACTTCAAAATGATGTAATTTTGCAATGCAGGAGAAACAAAAACATTGCTAAGCTGCAGCTGAGCCAAGCTTTACATCTCAAGAAAGTCATTTCATTGGGGGTATTGTACTGGGTTCAGCAGTAACAGTCGTTTTTCGCCTTCGCAGCTGGTGCAGTGCTGTGTTTTTGACTTTCGGTCTGGGAACAGCACTGATAACACCGATGTTGTCAGTTGTTGCAGTAATGTTTAGTCTGACCAAGGACTTTCTGAGTCTCATGCTCTGCCAAGGAGGAGGCAAAGCTGGCAAGAAGCAGAAACAGGACACCCTATACCCAACCTAGCCAAAGAGATATTCCATACCACAGCATGTCATGCCCAGCATGAAAAAACAGGGGGCAGGAACCCAGAAGGGGAGGTTCACTGCTTGGTTGGGCTGGCTATCAGTGGTGAGCGGTTGTATTCTCTTCCCTTGTTATTTCCCTTATTATTATTACTGGTGGTAGCAGCAGTGGTTTGTGTTATACCTTAGTTACTAAACTTTTCTTATCTGAACCCGTGGGAGTTACATTCTTCTCATTCTCCTTCCCATCCATCCAGCAGCGGGGAGAAGAAAGAGGGGGGAGTGAGAGAGTGAACTACTTGGCTGACCGGGCTTAAACCATGACAGGTATCTATGTGTGTTTCTTAGGCTTTTGTTTTCTTTCTCTCCTCCCCCCTGCCCTTTTTTGGTTTTTCTTTTTTTGGTTATTCAATTAAAGAACCGTGTAATGTAAATGAAAGCCAAGGGAATTCTGTGTGAAAAGGTAAACCTGGACACACACACCAACAGCTGGCATAAATTGTCTTGCCTCCAGGGGAGCTAACAGTAGAAAAGACAAAGAGGCTGAATTTAACCCTTGGAAAAGTAATACAGCTGGATTTGTTTACAATGTCTTGATGTTAAATGAGCTTAATTTCTCTTCATATGTTACACAATCCTGCTTTATATTTACTTCACTGATACTCCATTCCTGTCATAGTGCCAAGATAAGTAATCTCAACTTCCCTTGTTTCTAACAAGAAGTAATTTACAGGAATAAATTATAGTAAAAGCAGAATTATACATGTGGGAACATACACATACACAAACATCTACATAGATCCATTTGTAAGGAAAATGGCAAGCAAGCAAGTCAGACTGGCCCTCATAAATTCCCTTAACTTCGTAATGACACAAAATACTCTAGTACTTTGAAGACAAGATCCACTGGGCATGAAATTAACCCAAATAAGCTAATTTTACAGCAAGGAAAACATCCAAAAGGCTGTAGTCTAATGTATACTAATATTCAATTATTCAAATATTATTAGCTTTTATTCTTGTACAGGATAAAGAATATTAGAAAACAATATTGATTTCAGCCATTACTAATGCACTGTCATTAACCCAGGAAAACTAGTCAGATTCCAAATGCCTCAGATAAATACTGCCAGGCTTCTTATTTTGGATTATGCAGAAAAAGCGTCTACTAAAATAATAATTAAAAAAAGAAGTGCAATTGCACAGTTCCACCAAGAATAGATCTCAACATGCTCTTTTCACAACTCTGTAGGAAGACAGAGGAGGAAGGAAGGAAAGACAGTAATTGCTATTTAATCATATCATAAAAACATCAGCTGACATTGCCAATAAACATGCCATTCCATGTACAACCTCTCAACAGGCTCACCTCTGGAGCTCATGGAAGCCTAGACCACGAAGAGGACTAAAGGCAGGCAGACAGACAGGCAGGCAGACAGACAGGCAGGCAGACAGACAGGCAGGCAGACAGACAGGCAGGCAGACAGACAGGCAGGCAGACAGACAGGCAGGCAGACAGACAGGCAGGCAGACAGACAGGCAGGCAGACA
>JASSUY010033010.1:39245-64893 GCA_032466535.1 Forpus xanthops
ACAGACAGGCAGGCAGACAGACAGGCAGGCAGACAGACAGGCAGGCAGACAGGCAGGCAGACAGACAGGCAGGCAGACAGACAGGCAGGCAGGCAGACAGACAGGCAGGCAGGCAGACAGGCAGGCAGGCAGACAGGCAGGCAGGCAGGCAGTCCAACTCAGGATGCAGTCCCCATTCTCACACCCAGAGCCCAGCATTCTGAACCAGTACCTCCCAACACACATGCAAGCAGTTTGTAGGCTCAGAGCATTAACAAGAAAACACCTGGCAACAGGCACATGAGTTTAATTACACCTCTGATTTCTGCACCTCTCCCAGTCCCTACATCTGGCTGGTTACTGGTTTTGCCTTTGATTTTTGGCAGGTGTGACTCATAGCAATTAAGGGTTCTTCAGCTAAAGCCAATTGCATCTGCTAATAGGTTAGTAGCAAATAGGCTAAGAGAGGTCAAAATAAAATGATGTAAAATGCTTTCCACAGCATTAACAGCAATGCCCAGACAATCAGAAATAAAGATACCCATCATATTCACAAATGAAAGCCTACAACCACATCAAAACTTACCTCCTAGGAGATAGCAGCAGGGTCACTGAGAAGTAAATGTGGTGAGCACTCTTCCTCAGCATTCCCTTATGCTATCTAAGTGAGGGTTCCCCACCAACAACATGCTGCCCAATATGCTGCACAAGACAAGAAAGCTTCAGAAGATCATGAGGACCCTTGGCTCCTGCAGCAAATGGCGGCTCAGGGAGTACAGTGCCAGCAGCCAAGGAGCATTAAACCACTGCACACCTTACTTAAAGGAACAGGAGAACACAAACACAGACCCAAGTTTATCCAGAGCCTACTGGCAAGGCACAACTCCTGAGGCAGGCAACAAGCCCCATCCCTCACAACAAATCCTCACCTGCCCTGGCCAGGCTCGGCCAATCCAGACCAGGATGGGAGCTAACGTGCCCTCTGGTGCATTCAAAATTACCCCTGCTGCTCGGCGCAGTTACTGTTACTCCCAGGCTCTTGGGATGTGTAAGATCAAATGGGATTTGTTCCTGGTCTTGCTGATGAGGGGGAATACAATGAAGAAACAGGCAAATGAGCAAAATAAAGGAATTACATTTAGGGAGCACAGACATGCTCCAGTTCTGAGGATGTGGCTACCATTGGATGTTTCAACTGTAGCTTTTATACTTGTATCGGGATCTCTTAGAACTGGATTTGAGTTTGGAGCTTCAGGCCTGGCAAAACCCACAAAGAGCTCTTCATCCAGGTTTGCACTCCTTTGGTCTCTCCAAGTCTTTTCATCACACAACTTCACAACCCAGGACTGCAGTGTTGTTTTTGATTCTGCTCACGTAGACAAATTCAGACCAGAACATTCCAAATCACCAGCTTTCAAGTGGAGCCAAATGGAAAATGCAACGTTAAAAGTCTATGAAAGATAGCTCAGGCTTTTTTATACTCCAACTTACACAAATGGTTTGATAACCTTCTTGTGAATTTTGAACTGATACTGAAGAACTGAGGAGTGAATTCATTCATTTTGTGGTTTGTTTTGGAAGTTCTGAAGTCCTCTCAGAAAAAGCTATCAGTAATGTCTAATACCACCATCTTCTCTTTAAAATATGTCTCTAATGAAAGAACAGGTATCTTCCAATCACATAGATTATGTTTTCAAGCCTTTTTCTATAGCTAGACATCTATATGAGATGGATGTGGGACTGAACTCCTTTTCATTTTGTATAATAGTCAATAATGGCTAATCACATATTGCATTTTTACTTGGGGGAAATGATCTCATTATATCTGGTTTTGATCCCCCATGATTCCTGAGACTCAGTAAATGGGAAGGTTTCCAAATGAGTAACTGCATTCTTTATGAAACTGATCTCTTTTTACATAATCCCATAAAAGACATCTTTCCTCATATTAGTTGGTTAGCACTACGTACTTACTACACAGTGTTTCATCATTAGCTAGCCAAAATGGACATTCATTGGATTAACATTATAATGTTTAAATTTCTCCTCCAAAATAACACATTAGAGATTATTGCTGTAGTTATTGCTCCAAGGCACTACTGCTGGTAATCAAAATCTCATTAAAAGGAATTCATATATTCTGTAGCCCAGAGGATCTCAATTTCATTCCTTCCCCTGTCCCTGTGCCTCCCATGCACTGATTTATATGGGTGTTTTACCTAAGGAAAAACTGTCCAATTTGGTTCTATTTAAGAGCAAGTGTCAAAGGTACAAACAGAATTAGACATCAAGTTGTTTACATACTCTGAGAAGCTTTGAGAAAATGTTACTTCTTTCTGTTTGCCAATTTTAGTAAAACATTAAAAGTAATAAGAACATTTTTACGCACACTGCCCTGATGTATGGTCTGGTTAAAAAACCCTCTGACATCATAATTATTTGACTAGTAGGAAGCATAAATTTAGATAGAGATATGGCCTTGTAACTAACTACCGTATCTTCTATTTTTGCTTCTGCCTCAATTTCTTTCAAATAACTGACTACTCTTAAATGAAACTCCATGATTACTGAAACCAAATCCTACTGAAGTTAGATGTGAAGTCGTCTAGATTTGATATGGAGTAGCATTTGCCTGTCACCGTGCAGAAGAAACAGAGGATGGTTTGCAGTAATCATGGGTTTATTAATCCATTTTTCTTTTTTACTTGAACATCAAGATGATCAGAAGAACATCTGCATTGCTTCTTTGTTTTTACAAAAAATAGCTTAATTTTCCCCTCTCCATCAGAAACTGACATACAGGAGACACTCATTAAACTCCTGGCTGGGTAAAGCCTCTGGTCTGGTTTGTGCTTTTTCCATATTTCAGGTAAGTCTTTGTTATGTGATCTGCAGTGGTACTAAGATTCCAAAATGCTAGGTTCTTCAGGTAAAATTCTTCCACCTTTCTCAACACCAAGCTGAGACAGCTCTTCCAAGGCAGCCTGCACTACCTGTATCTTCATAGCACTTTATGGAAGATTAAATGATGAGCTGTTTCACTGGGGAAATGATTTGCAGTGTTAGACTGAAGAAACAGGGCACTAAAAGGTATCACTGTCTTGGTAAGATCCATGAGATGAAGTTCCTGTACCTCTTCACACTGCTAGTGAAATAACAGATGGAGTCTGAGGGAAGACAAAACTGAAGCCTGAGTCCCAAACTCAAGCTGTGTTCTCCACCCCTGTTTGAACCACAACTGTCCTCTTAACTTGCCGTAGTATTTTAATCTTTGAAATTCACATTGCTGATTCACAGCCACCTTAGTGAAATTGTGGTTTCTGCATCTGACAGATTTTGTGTCCAGAGAGCACAGCTTCCTTCGGACAATCACAGCATGCTGCCAAATCTGAATATGATTTACAAATGTAAAAAATTCCAACTAGCTCTTTGCTTCAATTCTGAATTCTGTAAATTGCGAATTAGTATCCAAACCCAGCAAATGCCATAGTCTGAGGTTCCCTATGAGCACCTCTAGGTCATTGGACAGATTGATTGCCTCAAATACAATTTTGACAGTAGATCTATTATATCATTTTTCTCCTCTCTGGCTTAACAGTGGCAAGGTAGTGAAGAAAAAGTTTGCTAGAGCAGCATTTACAAAGACTGCAAATGGATAGTCTTTGAACTGCTAGAGTGGCACAAAAAAATACTGACCTCAATTTTTGGTCAGTTTGGAATCCTGGCATATTTTTAAGATGAATGTGATGCTCAAAAGCTGTTGGAGGATGTGAAAGGCTTTGCTGGTTTATGTACCTTTTGAACTTCCTTGCTCTATGCACCTAATGCAAGGATCAGGTTTGCTTCTAGAACCAAAGCTGGTTCAGGGCAATTTGCCTTGCCCAGTTTGCCCCTTTGGCTGGTAAAAAACTTCACAGATTTCCATCCTCATCTTTGAGCTGTGAATTTTCTTTGCACTTGCTAATATAGGGAACACAGCTTAATGACCTTCCCAAATGCTAAAAGTAATTCATCACTAATTGTTTTTAGAAACAGGTTTTCCAAGGTATCAGTTTAAAATAAGTTTGTTTACTGATGCTCACTCATCCATATAATTCTCATCTTGCAACTAAAATCACTTTTTCTTTAATATAATGAGATTTTAGAAAATTCTCTACAGGTTTTCCAAATGCACAGAGAAAATACCAGAGTGGCATATTGGCATGTTAATAAACATTTTATTTACTTCACATTCACCAAAGGGACTTGTAGCTGGAAGAGGATATAACCCACAATTTAGGAAGAGCTGCTCAAAGGCAATCTTTTTCATGGTCCTTCAGAGCAATGAGTTCTAAGGTTTTTAACCTCATGTGAAATCTTTGAGATTTCATTGCCTCTCACCTAATTTAAACAATGCTTTTTTACACAATGTTTTAAGGCTGCAGAAAGTTTTGCAGTGAAAGCTGCTACAGGTTTATTTAGTTGACTGAATCTAGTAACAGATTTTCTATTGAACTTCGTGTTCATCAACAGGAAAGTAATAATGGGCTCACAGGGGACAGTCTTCCTTAAACCAAAGGAATAATTGCTGTGCTTGTGCCTTGCAGCACTGCAATTTATGACACCAGTGTGCACAGAACTAAAGCACATGTTAAATCTAAAGCAGATGATTAGTACCAACAATTTTAGTGAAATTACTCATGCTTAAACATAAGTAACTCAGCATTACTAAGTTCCTTAAAGACACCTTACCTGTCCGGTTAGATTTTTTTAAGTCCATCTTTGTGTAAGAAGATGACGAAGACGTGAGTAGACAGTAGGCACATTTTTTTAATGGCACTATTCGTATTTTTTTCATCCTTAAAAGAATCATTTGAGGTGGAATCTTTTCCTTCCCTCCCTTTGCAGTTAATTGGAGGCTTTTCTCTGATATTACTGGGGACAAACACTCATATGCAGGTAGTTTTCTTACATTTATCTATCCAGATGTTGCTATCACCATGATGTATGGGTGCTGCTGCTTTTCTGTGATACTTATATCCACACACAAAGATCAAACAGAAAAATATTTTCCCTTAAATCCACTTACCCTTATTCTGGAGAAGAAGTCAAATATGCTCATGATTTCTCTTTTTTTGTCTTTTATTTTTTTAATCACATCTCAAATTGGCTTCACTTGATCTCCCCTTGTCCTAAAGCTGTCACTTTTGTCTTCTTTTTCTAAAAAACATGGTTTGGGATTTTGAGAAAAAGAGATAAGCCTTTCTCTTCAGTTTTCTTTCACTGCTGTGTGCTCTGTTTGGAAGACTGTACCTTGAGTACAAGTAAGTTACACTTACGTGGGAAGAGGATGAAGCTAGATATAGGAATTAATTTTAAGCAAATTTTAATCCTGCTCCCATTTCAGTCACGGCCAGAATTTGGTTGCCAGATTCTGTGCTCTTGATGATTATTCTGAAATTCAGAATCACTCCATAGTCTCTCTCTCATCTTGTTTTTCCTTATGAGTTTCATCTGAAATTGGTGATTACTGAGCATTAGTCAAGCTGCCTTCCCCCTAAATGCCTGCAATTCACTATTTTAAATTTGGCTTCCTGGTCCAGATGCTATTTAGAGCTATATTTATGCTCACAACTGGAACTGTAAACCCTCCTCCTGCCTCTGGCTAAAGGACATATGTGCTTAGGCAGATGTTTCATGACTACAGAAGAAACCATCTCTTAAATATGTGACCTGCTTAGCAAATGAATCCTGTTTCCCCAAATGTCAGGAGATGATAGTACTGATAAGAAATCCCCTCTGAAACATCAGTCTGTTCTTTTCAGATCACAGACACTTATTTGTTAGCATGGGTTATGGATGAATGTTACTCAGGCTAGGGTTTTCAGAGAAGTCTTTGCACCGAGAGTTCTTTAATCTCCTCCAAAAACACTTGCCCTGTGCCAGTCTGTGTAGGTACTGTGTCATTCACATTCCACTCTGGGAAGAATTGTTCAGGGTAGGATCTGATAACCTTTGTCTACCAAGGCAGTCCTGAAAAATAGCCTTATCCCAGCATCACAGCCTTCCTTCAGGATACAGACTTCCTTATCATGTGAACTAACATTTGGGAAAGAGTGCCTCACACATGACCTGTCTTCAGATGAACTTACACTCCATGTCCTGTTTCGCTTTTCTTATACCTGTATGCTCACAGTCTAAATGTGAAATATCGTGCTTAGAGTACCTGGGTATTATTTACTTAGTTAGAAAACACCATTGTCAGTCTAGATTTGAAGCCAATCTTTGAATAGATCACATAACCCCACTGAATGATTAAGGCACTGAAGATAGAAACTCAGAAATTCAAGGTGCCCATTAATATTTCAAACATGGAATATTGCATTATCGTTCACTTTTGATACCTAGTACTATCATAACAGATAAATCTACTTTAAGCTATAAGTCAAAATGCTTTCCATTCTTAATACCAGAGGGAAAAAAATTAATTCTGGTGAACTTAATGCCAATGCCTAAAAATAATTATTATGACACTGGGTTTAACCATACAAACCACCATACGTAACTGTTTTCCCAAGGAAGTAATTTATCTCCCAACTCCTTAATACACCAGCATTAAGCTGGAGAGCAAAAACAGAGCTATTCAGCATTATTTCAGACTTCACAGTGGAGGTATAGTACAGCTATTAAGTATTTGTGTTGCAATGGGAACGGAGAGCACAAACAAGGCATAAGGTAGATAAAATGACCTGCTCTAGGTTGCTCACAAGGTCAACAACAGAACAAGGTAAATGTGCTTTTTGAATTTCTCCCAGTAACTAAACTCAATTTCTATCACACAGTAAAAGTAAAGTTCAGGTCAAAACTAGTACTACAGTGAGATCTCCAGGCTAGTCTCACACCTACGAATCCTGGAAGCAAAAACTACAGCATGAAGAATCCAGTCTGCCCACTGAGAAATTGTACTGTACTATCATCTGCCCTTCCCTTCTATATTCCCTGTATCACAAAGGTAAATATGTGGGACCTATCCTAGTATGTACAATATGCCAGTGTCTTTGGTATATGCCTCACACTTATCCTCCATTTTTAATTCAAAACTGAGCACAGAGCCAGAAATATGATTAACTGTGAAATTTAATGTATGTCAATTTATCTGCCATTTTCTGCTATAGTATATTGTGAATGGAAGTGTAGACTTTCTCATTTTTTCTTATCCTTCACTCGTCAGAAATGCCAGATTACTGAGCTGTACAGGTCAAGAGAAAATAACTGAAATGTCCTTTCCTGAATCAATCCTGTCTCTGCTGACATGGCAAGACGTCACAGAACTCTGGAGATGAAAAACTGCTTACTGTACATGACAGCAAATTAATAACAATACAATCACTGGAACCAAATCCTACAGGTGTTACTCAAATCTGATGCCCATCAGCTTGAAAGAACCTATTCAGCTAAAATATAGGCTGTATTCTTCACAAGCTATTGCCTATAATCACACAGTATTCATAATGGATTTGCAACACTAGAATACAGTGAAAGTCACCTCTAGGCAGTGTTTACATGTTTGTGTTTTACGTGTGTAAAGTCCAGTTTGGTACCACAGAAGAAGGCTTATGTGGTAAGTCATTACTGGGATTTTAAATGTGTTTCCAGGTGGCCTAATTTGCCCTCATTGAAGTCATCTGTAGCCCATTAAAGCTGCTGGTAAAATTCATTAGTTCGGTTTGAGCAGGCTCAAGTTGAAAGCAGTGCATTTCTGAAGGTCTCTTGCCAAGGCTAACAGGCACTACTGACATAACCATGATGAGACAATTTTCTTTATATTATCATAACATGCTTAAGGTCCTAACCAAGATTAGAGTCTCATTTTCCAGGAGTAAAATAACAGACAACTACATTTCTCATGAGTTTTCTATCTAGACATACAAGGAAAGGAGAAAAGGAATCAATGCCCCAATTTTACAGATAGAAGCTGAAGGTATCAACCTGCCTGAACTACCCATTCCTGTACTCTAGAAACACACAGATTTTCCCTTCCACTATTATTCTCTCAAGATATAAGAGACAACTGTGAACAAAGGCATATTAGCGCTTCTATTAAAGACAATGGAATCCAGGAGGACAGGAGTTAGCTTGAAATAGTAAAAACAACAGACGGTTGCAGAAAAGGGACACAAAACCCCAAATGAGCAATAGCATATCTGCAACTGCTAACTGTCTCCAGCAACTTGCCAGCCATTCTTTTTATCTTTTTAGATCTTTGGTTTTTAGTTCCTTTTGATTTGCCTAATATTATGAGCTAAGTAAGCTTGGTTAGTGAAAAATTATGCACAAGGAAAGCTGTGTACCTAAAAATCAGTGATGAATTTAATCACTTTTCTCTGCTTATTCAGGTAAAGAATAATCAAATCCAGAAGCACAGTTGAACTCATTCAGTAGATTTTGATTTATACTAATGAAAGAGAGAGGCTTTAAAGCTTCACTGCATTAGAATTAACTTAGGATGGGGTCAGCACTTGTGTCAGCCTATCACATCTCCTCCTTACCTTCCTTCTGCTTTTCTGTTATTAACTGGCAAAGTCCTCTAAAGAAGCTTACAGCACTTGTCAATAAAATGTTTCTCACCATTACAACTGCTGAAAAGTTGGCAAAATCAATTGTTTATGTTATCATGCAGAACATTTTCACTTTTTAGCTGTGGAATTTTGTCTGGCTTTTCTAAAAAGGAAAAAAGAAAGCTTTTCTGTCACTTATTAAACACCAGACACTCTGTCTGGTAGCTTTCCACTGGGCCTCCCCTTCAAATCATTGTGAATTCTGCCTGGAAAATGGCAGCAGGCCCAAATCTACATGAAGCTCCTGTTTAAATATGACATTCAAAGTGAGTCTGAAATGTGACAGGTATACAAAACAAGACCTCAGAGGTTTTGCCCAAGAATCTGAACTAAACGTTCTTCTGAAACTGAAAAGGGTTCAGTAATTTGGTTTTGAAGCTCTGTTCAGAGGCCTCTGGAATGAGAAGCACATTCCCTGAATCTCCGTGGGGAATTTGGAAACACCGTTTTTGAAAATACTCTACTAGCTGAGAGTGCTGTGAAGACCAACAGCTGACATGGATTGCCCATCTGTATCGAAAGTCTCCATGAGGAATCTCACTGCAAAGGGCCAGCTACATCTGGGCATCAGGAGCTTAATTTGGCCTGCTGAACTGGAAAATGCAACCCCTAATGGATAGAGACCTGGCTACCATGCTCAGCCTAAGATTGAGTTTTAGCCCAATCATAGGCCTTCGAACAATACAGCACAGCCAAATTTTTATGCTAATTTACCCAGTCCTGATTTTTTTTCTAGTCTTCTGAGAATGAAGGCTGACTCTTGGCCCCTGTCCCTGCTTGCTTCCTAATTTCCCAGGAAATTACTAGGAGTAAATTCATCATTGTCACCAACTCTAACAGGAAAAAAATACGGCTTCCAACAAGCAATGCTGCACTTTTTTGGGATCTATTTCCTTTTCTTTCTCCATCCTTGACTTCCTAATAAGTTAAGCAGGCACCCATTATGTCTATTCTTAAAACTGGTTTTGTATTATTAGTTTGCTTAGAAAGACACCATTTTTCATGATGTCTGACTACAACAGAAATATATAGCTTCAAAGACTGGAATGATCACTGGCCAATATGACATATTTTCCTAACTTGCAGCTGAGTAAGAGCATGGTTTTAAGTTCAGCATTTTGGGGTAATTCTCCCCAGAGATTAAAAGCTGTTCTAACCAATAGATAACATAAATCTTGAGCAAAGGAGCATGTACAGTTGCTGCCAGGTGTTTCCAATATCCACTTCTAACAGGAAAAAACAAGCAGCATCTGAAAGCTCCTATAGAATTCATCACGGTCCCAGCAAGTTCTCTATGCTTTCATTCAGGGCCTGGGAGCTGACAGCATCAACTTTAACTTCAGCCAAGTCATCCCCCTTTCACCTAATGAAAAGAATTTGGGGAAAAAAGGTAGAAAATTACTGATGATGTGCTTGTGTGATGCATTTATCAGGCAGTGTATTAAGCCGCAATAGAACATTTCTTGCATAAAAGAGATTAAGAAATCAAAGCCGTATGTCCCTCATACATTTTCAGATCTATGACTGAAAGACACAGTGCATGATTTTCTGTCACAGGATAAGGCTGACCTTGAACACAGGTTAAAAAAGAAAAATGCCAGTGATGTGCCAGAGATGATTAATAGGAAAGAAAAGAGAGCTCTTTCCAAATAGCATTAGTGATCAGGTAGGGGAAAACTGTGAAAAAGACTCAAACCACATCAATGCTGAAGGCAAAAGCACACAAGAGTTCCATCCTCTCTAAAGCTACCTGATTCTTTCCTCTGCAATTCATCAATTGCTTTCTCCAAAAGACTTCCACAAAGAGTCTTTTCCAGTTTGTGATCTGATAAGTGTGCCCAAATAGGATAAACAAGGTAAGGAAACCACCATACTCTCATTTCAGGTGGAGTACCTGCAGAGATAAAACCCAATGCAATTCTGCTTTTTTTAAAAAAGGAGATCAGAAAGAAGTGAGAAAATGTAATATGGATTCTCTTATATCCGTGCTGATAGGTGCTCCTGGCTGCCACCCTCATAAGATGATCAAAACGCTCTTAAAACCCTTCACCATCAAAGGCTTTCCACGCTCAGGACAATGAGAAATCAAGTCACAGGTGGGCTGGTTCAAAACTACGTTTGTAGGTGCTGACTGGTAAAGCAGAACAAGCTAGGAGGAATGCTGAGCATCAAAGCAGTGAGGAGCCAGAAGCACAGATGATTTGAACTGCCATACTCAGAGATTTTTCAGCAAGAATTCTGCCTTCTGAATGTGAATGAGAACACTCTCATTTTATTCCCACTCTGATATATGGAGAAATTACTGCAAAACAGAACAATGCAGCAACAAGCAGCAGGGTGATTGCAGCTTCCAGGCTTTGCTCTTCTGCACCTACTGTATTTCTGCTTTTCTTTGGTTTTTTTTTTTCATTGTTTTCATTTCATTGAGCTTAGTAAAAACAGCAGCAGTTTGACTGTGAGTTCTATAAATATCTGCAAAAGCTAATACATGAGTAATAAGAGAACTGAATCAAACATTTTTGTCTGCATTAAGGAACATGAATTCTCCCTGCAGCTCCCTGAGCCACTGACAACCATCATTCCTCCATGAACTGTTTGTGCCAGTGTGTATTTTTAATCCAGCTCTTCTTGCTGCTAGATGAAATTCAAACCATCTCATGCAACACAGAAAAGTAAATTGAAATTAGCATTATCTAAAACTGTAACTGAAGTACTATTAATTTTTCTTCACTAAAAAATTAAAGGGAAAAATCCTACACTTGACAAAAGAAAATACGTTGTCACATTTTAAAGTCAAAGTTAATTATGAATTATGGATCATTTGCAAGAAAGCAATACAAAAGTACCCACTGGGCCTCTATCCAAAGTAAAAACAAATTTATGACAAAGTTGATATTGACCCATCATTTATTAAGTCTGTTAAATTCATCTTAGACTGAGCTTCTAGTGGAAGATGATTTATTAAATAAAGTAACATAAAATGTAATGAAATAGATTAAGTCTCTTTTTGAAATATAGTTATCCATTAGACCTGGTAAATTTAAGTCTATTTAAACATGAAATACCACTTTAGCAGATATTCTGGCTCCTATCTAAATGTGGGGTTGCTAATGCTTTAGTCTCTTATGTTGAAAAATCTTTGTCAGGAGAATAGATGGTGGTAACGATTTTATTTATTTTGGGGGCTTAAATTAATCAACTTTAGGATATCTCATAGACTACAAGTAACTTCTGCCTCCATAAAGAATACAGATTTTAATTTAGATGTAGAAAGGTTCTACCCTGGTTAGCAGGGCAGCTGAACATTGGTGTTACTCAGGAGCTAAGCAGTTGTCCAAAGAGCCTTGCATGTTCACCAGGGGTTTATCCACACCAGCATGGAAAGAGCAGCACAGGAGATGCTTAATTCAGCATCAAGAAAAACCAGTGATAGTGAAGATGCAGCAGCAAAAAACTCCACTTTAGATAATTACCTGAAATGTATTCACCTACATGCAAGCACTTGCAGCTGTCCCCTGCAGTATGTCTGCATCGTGCAACAGGGCATGATGCAGTCCTCTCTAGGGTAGTGATAATCCAATCCAGAAATCCATGTGTTGCAGAGCAACATGAAGTTCATCAAGCTTGTGACAGGTTGTTGTGCATGTGAGGTTGTCGTGCCCATGCAGTGCTGGCACTGGACTGCCAAGCTAGCATAAATGGAGCTAAACTGCTTCCAGATCTGAGGTGATGTGTGGTTACCTCTGGTAAAGTACGTATGTGCTCCTCCTTCATGTAACACTTTCCTGACCTAGTTTGTCTCCACAATGTTCCCCTAAGGCTGCTGAGTGTTCTAGTGCATGTTAGTTTTGGCTAAATAAAGCCACAATGCAATTAGAGGTAGACGTAACTTTTCTTGCCCGTGTGGCATAGACCTTGGCTCTGGGTACATTCTAGAGGGAAAGGAGGCTGGAGGCAGCCCATGGTCTTATGCAGCAGATACGTTTGGGAAAACTAGTGACATTTGCTAACTTTAAAGGAAGGCAGACATTCAGGGACAGAGCCAGGGACACACATTAGAGCCTAGGAATGAACTGAAGAATGTGAGCAGTCAGTGAAATCTGAGGATCCTTCACAGAACTAAGGTAATCTGTTGCTGCCAAATACAAAGACATTCTTCACTGCTGAGTTGTTCATGTGTGCTTTATGGTGTCAGGTCCCTCGCATTTCCTGCAACACCTTGGCTGGATCTCTGGTTACTAATCTGCTGCTACAAGTGCTAGGATTCATTTCCTGAAATAAATCTCTAGCTTTCTGGCTTGAATGGTTTATAACCTTTCTTCTCTCTGTGTTCCAACAGCATTAATTCTGTTGTAATGACTCCTGTAACGATATCATTTGAATAGTAATGCTTTATCAGTTTTACTTTCGCCTGTTTTCCAGAATAATCCATTCTGTTATCTCAGTTTTACTTTTCAGCCTTTGAATATTTCGAAGCTTTAGTGTTTGTGCATAATGCAGTATTTTATTGCCACAGGAAAAGCAGCTTCTCCTCTCCATTTTTTCTAATTTATTCATAATTAAAACTCTCATGTTAGTGACAGTTTTCAAATCTGACATGACATTTTTATAATCTAGTTAATAGCTCCAAAGGTTTTTCTGCATTGCAGCCTGGGAATTATGCAAATTAAGATAAAGAGAAAAAAAAGCATTGCCTCATCGTCACTTAATCGTAAAGCTATGACTGAAGAATTCTTACTGTTTTTATTATAGGAAAACTGCATTCCAGGTTTTTTGCCAAAAGCAGGTGACAGCTCAGTATGTTCTACACTGTAAGAATTCGTCCCTTCCCACAGTTTGCTTTCACAGACAGAAAGATAAAATAATAGATTCACTGTCACTGCAAATATACCTGGCCTTGGTCCAAAGCTGGTGTTGAAGTAAACAGAATCATACAACAGTTAGGGTTGGAAAGGACCTTAAGATTATCAAGTTCCAACGCCCCTGCCATGGGCAGAAGAGGATTCTGTAATGGGCTTGGAATCAGACACTTTATAAATACAACTGACTGCCGTACTTCCCTCCAATATTTTCCATGCCGCCTGATGTTTTACACTGCAAGATCTTACATGTACAGACATGCCTGCACACCATGTGTTCAGCCTTGGCTACTGGAGACTAGGTACTAAATGGGCAGTTCTTTCTTTATAATGACTAAATTTTTAATGTTGTGTCTCTACAGTTAATTACTGAATTCTTATTGCTATATTGAGTTGGGAATAGTGGACTCCCTCAGCGCAAGGGCAGCTATGAAATGCATCACAGGGGTAATCCATACATCTCATTTATCCCTTAGCAGAGATTCTCTCTGGCAGAGGCAGGCACAGACAGTTCAGAATCTCCACAGAGCTCTACTTGCAGTAAAATAATATGGTTTGATGGCACAAAAGGCTGGTAACTCAAAGATCCATGCTGCTCTGTTATACTACTGTATCAAGGGAAGACAGAAGTACTGAGATTTGGCCTTATTTTTAAGGTACACAGGGGCAAAAGAGGAGAGATGTCCATTTGGGAGTCCCACAGCCCCCAGTGGAAAAGGATGGAATAAAGATTGAGGATAGCGCATGGCCCAAAGGCACATAATATTTAGAAGACAGGATTATGCATTCCTTATGCATTGACTACAGCCAGCTCCACTGGATCTTTTCTATGAGTGAAAGTAAAGAGTGAGATGAGTGCCTAAGCTGAAAAGCATGCCTAGAGCTGGACTCTTGCAGCCAAATGATTTATAGCATATTTACTTTTCCTGGCCATCCAGCCAGCAGTCCCCTTTAAGCTGCCATCATTACAGTATCATGGGAGAATCTATTATTGCTCCAATCTCTCACTCATTTTCACTCTGCTCTTCCTAATAACTGAGGGCCAGGCATGAGCCATCACACCAAGAGTTAGACTATCACAGAGTTCCTACAACGTATGCCACTACCAGGTGTCTCTGGCATGTAAATGGTTTCCTTGCACATGCCCAGGTGGCCCAAAACATTCAGCTACCTGGCACCTGCATTTGCTTAGTGCATTATGTGACATGGAGAACTGGACAATCTGTCCCATCAGGAATCTTTCCCAGAACTGTGCGGAAGAGCTCCTGCCATTGTGAGCCTTAGGGCACCACATAAAACTGGCCCATTCCTTTGGGATAGAGTATATGGGATTTTATTTAGAGGACTTATGTTGCCATCTGATCCATTATGTCTTCAGCCACAAAAGCTGACCTGAGGCTTGCTCTTTCCTGTTATTTCCCTCCATCAGAAACAAGTCACTGAGAGTGAAAGATCAAAACTAAAATCTGTGCAAAGAAGCAACGCAGTGCACAGTTTGTGTGTACATATGCTTCTAGCTGTAACGGTCTGCAGCTGAGTGCTATAAATTACGAAGAGACGGCACACAGAAACGGAGCTGGTCATTCAAACCCCATAATGATGGAGCTTAGGACTGTCCATGGGGAAGGACTGACCACTGCTCTTCAGACTGGACTGGACTCTGACTAACAACTCCTGCTTAATCTCAGTAAGTTGCCTAATTCCCTTTGGTCTTACCCAGTAAAATCTACTTGCATACCTCAGGCTAGAATACCTCCAAAACAAAGGGAAGGCTGCAGGAGTAGTTACTCTACAGTGAGGGGTTTCACCTGGGAGGACAGTAGCTTTCCTGAGTTCAAAAGCATCAGTGTTTGCTTGTTGCAATATTGAGCTTATTGATGCCTTGTGAGGACTGTGTGCACAGTGCTCGAAGTAAAGCTTATTTATAATATATATCTGGGGAACCACGTTCTCTGACTGAACAATATCTCAGCTGTAAACCTTCCCCATTTCTTATATGTTTGCAAATTGTGCCAGGCTATAGAAGAACTATAACAGCTACACTAATAGCAAGGTCAATTTTACACATGTGCTACACAGAATACAATGCAAGTGTTCATACTATTGTAAACTGGACTATTAAATATAAAATTTTAAATGCCTTGCATTCACTAGCTTTATAATACTTTACAGTTATCTTATGGCAGAAATTACTTTACATACCAGAATAATTCTTATATAGCTGAGAAATACCTTTAGCATAATTTATGAAGGTTGCTTAGCTGATATTTACAGCTAAGCTGCAGTAAATCCAAGATGCAGCTTCAAACACAACTCAACAGTATCTCCCCAAGATGTGACCTAATACTGTCAGGAAGTGCCAGCTTTAAACAAATAGCTCAACACAACAGTGTACTAAATAAAGATTATGACAATCTAATGCTGATCTTCAAACTTGAGATCTTCAGGCACAAATGAATTGATATTTTTTTTTTTTACCTTTTTGAAAGAAAAACGTCAGCCAGAAAACCAGCATTTTGGAGGTTACTCAGTTCACAGCCCTCAAACATATTTTGGTTTATGTTAAAATTTCACTACAGAAAGAACATTATGACCCTTTGTCTTGTTCAGCCAAGAGGTGAAAAGGAAAGAAGATGCAGCAGCCAAGTTTTAGTGAAAGGAATACAATAATTTCACTGTTTGTAGAAAATCATCCCAAAATACTGCAGAGTAGTACTGGGTTAGATTAATGACAAAGCCCAGCCATTGCACTGCCTTTTATTGCATTTAACAAGATTATGTGTCTTTTTTATTCTTTTATACCCATCTTCTATGCTTTATTTTCATGTACTATTAGTGTTATAGCGATAACCACAATCCCAAACAAACAAACTCCACCTTAGTTTCTTTCTCAATGGACAAAAGAAGTTAAAGGCAGCAGAGAAGGGAAGTAATAAGGCCCTTGCCACATAGTGGCTTTGTGCCAGAATCAGAACCCAGGTGTCCTGAGTCACATAGTAAAGCCTTATCTCTTAGATAACACTGTCATCAGAAATAAATTCCAATTGCAGGTTAACTGTTTGATGAGAGTACACTGGTTTGCAGAAGGGACAAGGCAAACAGGCCTAACTTTCCCATCTTGTCATGACTGCTCCTTGTCAGGGTAGAGATGTATTGCCTTTGGAGATTTGTTTTTTACAAGGAGGGAAAGGGGTCACTAGTCCCCTGAAGAATGTGGATTTGGAAAAGAAAAATTCCTGACAAAGTGATCTGACAACTATAGTTCTGATCCTCCTCCCCATCCCACTGCGGGGGCAGGGGGGGGAAAGGAGGAGTGAGCAAGTAGCTGCATGGAACTTAGTTGTCAGGTGGAGTTAAGACACAACTGGGTTGGAATTCAAATAGAATTCAAATAGATAGGAAAGGGTGTGTGTGTGTGTTACAGGTCATTCTAGGATGTTTTACAGGAACAACAGCTGGAGTTTTTATTTAGAAACAGGCCCAGATGCACACTCACCCACCCATCTTCATTGGAAGATCAATCTGTAATGAAATGAGTATGGAAAATACCTGACTAGTATCCCTGGCTTCTCAGGATGCTACCAGACCAAGAGCATCATGAGGTCAGTCCTAATTTTGCGTGCTCTGACTGCATTATTGGAGACAAAGCCTTCACCAAGATACACATCAGAATCTCTGAGGTGAAACATATAAAACACAAAATATGGGAGCTCTTGTCCTTTATCTGTGCCTGTAGGAATAGGGTAATTTTATAAGTCATCTTCATTTCAGCAATTAAGAAAGAGGTCTTACCAGCAGTTGGTATGATTGCCTTAAAAAGAGTTCGAACATTCTTTGTCCTACTGCTTTGATCAGTGAAGCTGGAATTATATCCCTATTTCTTAATGCTAAGTGCAAATTTCATTTTCAAGCTTGTCCCACCTTCACTTTGATATGAGATGGCTTCCCTTTTGTTCCTGCTGTACTCAGGTTGTGGTAATGACTTGTGATTTATCATATCTTTATATATGACTTAAAATGCTTGCCTCAAGAAGATCGTATTTTAGAGAGGAAGAAGTATAATAAATTGCTAAGTACATTATTATGAGACATGGAACAGCTTAGGTAAATAATTAGCATCTTACCTCCTGTCACAACAAGGTATGAATCAGAGATAACTTGTCATACTACAGCAAAAAAAAATTATTCAAGCATAACTTTAGATGTCCATGGTGGAGAAACAAATTACAGACCAGCCCCTTGTTTATTTTTTATTCTCCTGGCTCTGCAGAAAGAAAATATGATATTACAGCTGACTGGAATTTCTGATGCAATGCAATGGGTTGTAATAAGTTTAGCAATTGAACTAGTATCTTCCACCACTGGAAAAAATAAAAGGCCTGCTTGGGCAAAAGCTATCATTTCAGTAATGTGTCATTACATTTCCATCTTCAGGGAGCTGAGCATGTATGCAGCATCTAGGTTCAAATAGCTGTGTAATGGTTGATTGCCTTCCATTCCCCAGGCAAGCTGGTGTTCTGCTGCTGCTCTCACTAGCTAAATAATTGGGAAGTGATCTCATGCAGGCAGTGTTAATCTAATGCTTAGTGAGATTAGTGAAATAATTAATTGCACCCATTCAGGACCTAACTGGCTGCTGTAGAAGGGAAATTGCTGTCCCTTCAGAAGAGAGACAGCACAGGATTGAAAACCACTAACTTCACCATAGATTAGACATGGATATAATAGTTTTTCCTATTGCATGTTGAGGGTGAACCAAGACACTTGCAGAAGTGAGAACAAAAGGAAAGCACTGACAGAAGAGACTACCACTTGAAGACATGAGTTGTGTGGAGCTTCAGCCTGGCAACAGCAGCAACAGCCCCTGCACCTTTACAAACAGCACTAATGGCCTTGGACTGACAATACCTGCGCGCAGCAGAGCAGTGCTGTGCAGGTTGCAATGGGTTCAGAAGTACTGCAGCTTCTCTGAACAAGGTCTGGTATTTATAATGCAGAATTTGGTCCTGGCAGTGCAGACATGATCACTGCAAGATGGAATATGAATCAACAAAGTTATTATTATATCTGGAAAATGACATGGGGACTGTGAGTTTCCAAAGGCGTCCCACTATCATCCCTTTGCTTCCCCTTGGGGCATCAGAATGGCTAATGTAACCAAGGCTACCACAGCCCAAAAGCAGCAGGGAGAACTAAGATGTTTGAGTTTTGTATTTTTAGATTAATGCTAATATTTTAAAATTATCATGCTTTAATTGTTCAGAAAACTGTTACTTAAATGTAAATTCAGTGAGCAAAGGAAGATAAAAGGGGCATTCAAGGTACATTTGATTTGCATTGAATTAAAAAAATTAAATTATCTGTTCAGTCGAACTACATTTTTAGCCTGTAAAAATACTGTAGGTTCTTGTACCTAACATACAATAGTCTTTTGTGACTATTAGTAGTTTAATGAATAATGAAATTATCTCACTATTTCTTTCTGATTTTACTGCATGGATTAAAGAAAGAAACAAGCAGGAAAAGGGTCATACATGAGTAGTTGGGTTTGACATACAAATCTTATCCAAACCACACTTTAATAGTGAATAACAATAACAGCGACTCCTCAAGAGCCAGAAAAAGTGTTTTCAGTATGTAAAACAAGTTAAGAAAACCCAGTATTCTGGACCATAAGGACATACTCTGTTGATGTAGGGTGGAACAAGGCACAGGGTGAAGGGAAACAGTCAAAAGACATATGTGGCCATGGGAAGTCAATAAAGGACAGAAAAAGAAGTCAGAGGTTGCCTGCTCTGATCCCACCCCTAAGACTGTCAACAAAGTTCTGTTTCTTGTGATTTTCTGATCAGCTCCTGAAGAAGGTGTCTTACTGAGCATGAAGATGTGACTTTTCTCAGCTTGGGGAATGATGCCCTCAGTGTACACATGTACACACTTACGGATAATTGTTCTTGATCCCAACAGCAATGTCCAGCGAGTTTTTAACAAGTGTTCAAAATCCAGAACACTGCATGGTTTATAAAATATTTGTTTAGGTTACCAAATTTCAGAACTCTTGTCTTGACCTTGTATGTGTCTATGGGTAATTCACTATACATGATTTCCACTGTACTTGCACTTTTACCAGACAGCACAAGTGGCCACCTTTTAAAACCTTTGAAAATAAATCTAAAGCACTGATATGTCTCAGGGAGATACATAATTTCTTTTTCAAAAGAATATTTGTAGGTTTATAACTGAAATTTTATGTCTCCTTTTTTAATAAAAGAAGCAAAAGTAAATGCTGTAGAGGTCCCAGTCCTCCTTAACTGGCATCAACATGGTCACAGAGAGAAAGAAGGAAAGTACAGAACTTTAAAACTATAGAGCTCTGGAAGAAAAAGGCTAGACTCAGAACTATTTATAATTATTTAATTGGAACTCTTCAGTTAATGCTGCATTAACACTTTGCATAAACTAATCTCTGCCTTATAGAAGTGCTATTTTAAGCTATAAATCTCATGTTGCAATTTTCAGGATAAAGAATTTTGATTGTAATGATACATCAGAGACTGTTGGAGAAAAGTGACACGAGACAAGAATGCAAAGCTGTGGTTTTTCTCCCTGGCCACAGCTTTCCCATTGCAGTATGCTCCATAGAATAAGGAGCAAAGAGTGAACCTGCAATTAGATTAATCCTGCAATTGATTCCAAAAGGTTCAGTGATTAAGAACAACAGGACAGGACCAACATTTGGAAAAAGAACCAAACACTATTTATGCACCAGTAGCTTTGTTGCAAACAGGAAAAAAACCCCTCAAGCCAGAGGAACAAGCCCAAGGTTTAATTTATATAAATTGCAGCCACCTGCTCTCTCAATTTCCAAAAGAAAGCTTTTTCTGCATGATGTAAATCAATTTCTCTTGCTAAAGGAATCTCTGGGAGTCTCATTCATTTAATTTTCCCTCTAAGGTTGCCAACCTTTCCCCTTAAACTATATGCATTATTAGAAAATTAGTAAGTGATTATGTTCAACCAATCGACCATTGCCTGTCCCTAGACCACCAGATACATGCACATATTAACTGCAGCAATACATGGAGAAAAAGTGTACAGGCAGGGAATCCTGCTCACTAATGAAACATTGATTGTTAATACAGGGCACTGTGCTAATACCTGTGAAATGAAATTCTGACTTGCAGCCTGAGGAGCTGTCAGTACATGCAGCCTTTTATGGCATTTCATTTGGCACTGAAACATTTCCACAAGGTGAGTTTCCATATGATTGTCACTAGCAAAAAAACTGTGCCACTTAAAATACAAAAAAGTTAGTGGAATTAATATAAAGAATAGATTCATGCTACTACTTCTTAAAACCACTTAAGTGAAGGCTTACTTTGCTATGCTGTGTAAGAATAGACTTCTCCATTGGGAGCTAATTTTCAAAACCTAGTCACAAGGGACTTGCATGGTCCAAAGTGCTGCCCAGAGAACAAGTTGAACACTTTTATTATCCAATAGGTCATCTCTTGCCACAAGCAAGCAAGTTTATCTTTGGTCTTGAACTGTTTGCAGGTCACTAGAACATTTCATTCTCACTGGGCCAAATTCAGCCCTTGTGCAGTTCCACAGATGTGTAGGAAAAATGAACACTGCCAACTTTAAAGAAGTCTCTGTAAGTACTTTAATAATACTTTTCCAAGATACTGTCTTGGAGGGACCACCTGAAGTAGGATGTATTTAGGAACTGGAGAATGCTGGACTAGCTCCAGCAAATTTGGACATCTTTCTGTCACTTCCCATCTTAATTCATTGTAATGGAAGAGCAGGGGAAGAAAGAGATTGTATATACGAGCCATTGTTATTTTATGGCAACTGATACTCTCTGTGGCTGCTGCTCAAGACTCAGATTTCTTTATTATTTGGATACTTTATTCCTTAAAAGTACTCAATAAGTGAATCACTGCCAAGTCTTTTACAACTTAAAACATGCTTGTGGCAGAACTGCCAGAATAAATGATTATTTCCCTCTGAGCTCTAAAATGTGCTATCAGTATTAAAATAATTAAAGAAAGGATAAAGGAAGAAAACATGCCCTTCTATGAATCTGATACTCTGCAATATACCATGCATAGACAATATATATATATAACTTTAAAATATCTTGAAATAACCCCTAAGCTTGCACAGAAATGTACATCCATTAAACAATGCACAGGAATCTTTACATCCATTAAACAATAACCATACCCTGACTGAAAGGAACTATCAGATTCTTTTCTTCAGTATGGCTCTGCCAATCACCTAATGTTACAACCAACATCAGGATGCATTAGCTCTGGGACAGCAGGGCTCTTGGATTTCAGTTATCAGAGATACTCAAGAACTGTCAGCTAAGGTTTGGGTAGAGCTGATCCTTCCTCAGGGTGGGATATAGGTCTAGATGATGTCTTGAGTTTCTTTTTAGATGTATTTTCTATGATGGTCTACAATTCCATAAGACATTCCCCCTGAGGAAAAGCCCTTGGATTGACATGATCTATCTTTGCTAGATGGAGAATAAAAATCTCTTAACTGCTGTGTCAGGGACATACTGCATCAGCATGTGCAAGGGACTCCTGCTGCTATCATCAAAGCTCACATAAGAGCAAAAGTTGCTCCGTGGCTTCCCTACTAGCGTGGGTTAGTAGAGGTCAACCCAGTGCTCTGCTCCAATTTCACATAGAGTGCTTATTTACATTCCTCCTTTGTAGAGAAAAAGACACATGTTCTAGAAGCTATGAATAAAGAGAAAAACAATGCCATACAATGAGTACTGCTGCCATCCACCATTCAGAACTACGATATAAAACATTCCTGCCCAGATGTTGTCTCCAGAGTTGGTTTTCCACCTCTACTTTACCTCATGGTTTCCAAACTTTCACCTTCATATTTTTTCTCTATTTGCAAAGAACATTTCTGTGTGAAAGCAAATGGCTGTAGCTGGGACAGATCACTGCCATCTTCTTGTCTGGCCTCTCTTATTCTGCAAACTTATGTCTGGCAGCTGAGCTAGAACTTCTGAATTAAAGAAAAAGAAGTCCCCTGTCACACTTTCTGGAAATGAGTCCTCCTGTAAATAGCATTCTTATTCCTTCCTCGAAATGGCTGCTGCAGATCATAGTGTAGGACAGGGATGGGTTCAAAAATACTTTTAAAAAATGCATCAATGCCATCTATTTCCTACCTGAGAGCCTCTGCAAAGCAGCAGCTGGATTCCATCCTATTTCTAGCAGACAGCACTCAACACAAGAGTCAAGACCTCAGCTAGCATAAAAGCTGAACTCAGTCCATACCTGCAGGGATAGCAGTGTCTGAAGACCAACCACTGCAATGTGGCAGCACACAGATGTTTACCCTGGTGCACTACACTTTGCCCACTTGGGGAGCTCAACTGCAGCACCAAAAGGGCTGGAACAAGAGCTTTGCACAGTTTCAGAACCCTGCTAGAGAAACTACACAAAGTACATTTCATCCCTAGATGAAAAGCACACTTCTATCTACATCAGTGGTTAAACTGAATGAGGACCAACTGTTTATATCCTCTGTGATGTTATGCCTTACCAGACTTTGTCAGTGGTGTATATATGAAGGATCTATATCTCTTTATTAATAGAATCATAGAATCCTTTATGTTGGAAAATACCTTTAAGATCACTAAGTGCAACCTAGTACTGCCAAGTGCAATGCTAAACCATGTTCATAAACGTCACATAAGTAGAATGCAGAGCTAATTCAGTCAAAACTGGGATTACATAGGAGTTAAAATAAGGAAATTAAATTACAAGTATAACTGCAAGCCTAATGATTAATCTCTGGGATCATACTGAAGTGCAGATGATCTAAGAAAATAGCACTGTGAGCTTTTGGCAAGAATCAGAATGACTGGTTTTACTGGTGTGCAAAAAATACAGAAATAACAAAGGCTTAAGTCAAGGTATTTTTTCCCTTTGTTGCAGAGGCGGGGGAATGTGTGGGAGATGAGAATTGCTCATCTTGATCTGCTTTTAAGTCAGCCCATTTCACACTGACTCGAAATTGTTCTATTTGGTCAGCAATAAGTGATCAATTCAATTTATTTCTTTTAATGCCACTTGAAAGTAGTGCCTCTACATTTGCATTTTAATTAAGCCTGATTACAAAATATTAAAAAGCTATTTGCTAAGATTATCATCATTAAATAAAAAAAGTATCAAAACAACATCAGATTAAATACTTGGTGTCGTGATTTACCAGTGAACAAGTACCTGAGGTCACACTCCTCTCTGCTGCAGATGGGGTTCACTCCTTCAGTCTGCGGAGTTCAGTGTGAGTTTGCCCACATATCATCCTAGGTGGCCTCATGAAAACTGTAAAATGCATTTTAGCATCTGCTAAGTGATGGGTTACACTCTGACTTGCATGTATGTCAATATTCTCATGTATGTTGCATATTTGTTTTTTGTGGATGATTAATCTGATTTATGAACTGATGTTAATGCACATTATTTACTTGTGTAAACTCAAGAGGTTTTGCTACACTGCCTACAACCCTCCTGGTTCTGCTAACAAATGACTAAGGAGTCTAAGTTAAAGATTTGGAGGAGCGGGAGTTTCTATTGGAATAGATGCTGCATACACTGAAACCAGCAGTGGCCTTGCTGATGGCTTGTTTAGCAGCAGGATTTACAATGATGCCTGGATGTACTCAGAATCAAAATAATACAGCTAGCCTAAAACTAAAATCATTCATTTCTGAGAGAAAATGATCACATTTAGAATTGTGAGCTGACACATCCCTCTTATTACACCTCCTTCAAATGTTTTTACAAACACTTTTGTGAAAATTTCTCCCCTTTTTTCCACTTTTTCACAGTGTTGGGATTAAATCTTAGCAATAATTTTACTCAGCATTTTCTGATTTCTCAACAAGTCCTTAATGGTGTAATTCACCCTTTATATAAAATGCTTAGTGTTTCAAAATTGTGTACAAAATAGATGGAAATTTTGAGGGCTACAAGGTAAATACGCTAGTCAAATTCCCTTCAGCACAAGCCAGTGTAACTTGGATACTACAGGTCCACGAGAGCAAACATCTCACTTGCAGCCCATGCCACAACTTTAGATGATTTTTTTAAGAGCAAAATAAAAAATAACTGCAGGTAACGCTCAGCAACTTACCATCAGTACAGCAGGATGAAGAAGGAATGTTAAAAACAAGAGTGTTTCCTTGTTCATGCTGGGATCTAGCACATATCAGATGTGTGTATGTGTTAGAAGAACAAAAAACATTTGCCTGGATTATAAGATACTTGCCTTCTGTCTTACAGATGTTAAGCAGAAAGACTGAAGAAGCAGCTATAGTTCCGTAAGGAGGCATTACATTCTCATGTTCCATCCCTATTCCCTCAGGGCTTTCATATTTGGCTGTTGAATTAGAAAAGACAACTATCTCATATAACTATAAATACCAGTACAATGCAGATGATAGTAAGAAAAGGGACAGATAGTAAAATACAGAAAACAATAGTGAAAATCATGCAGCTGGTGTAGAAATGAATGTCTTCCATTTCTCTCAGGATTTGCTTTAATTATCTTCATAATGGCTCAGTCTCCATTTCATTTTCAGCGACTTCTGAACCTAGAGTATCCATATGTTAGAGTCAAAATATTTATTACTGAAGAGACTAATCCACTGCTAGCTAGAGCAGAACCTAATCTTCTTGTCAGCCAACAGCATGGAACAACATCCTACACCCAAAAACACTGTTCCTTCGGGAAGGACAGGACTGGTTGTGAATAAATCCTGACTGAGGACTGAATAAACAAACCAAAAGTACTGTGCTAATACAGAAAAAACCACTTCCATGGAGTTAGCACTGATACTGGAGCTCTGCTCCAGAGACAGCTGTATTACAGTGGTGAGCAAGCTACAATACTTCTATATCCACATATATTGAAACAAGAGGGCTTACAAAATTACAAAATGAAAATATAAAGCTTTAGAAATCAATTTTAAGTAATGTTAAGTGTGATGACTTTGGAACAGGAGTAATGGAAAATTACTGAGATGCAGCTAGAGAACAGACTGAGAACCCTTGTACAAGATAAACTGCTGTAGTTGACACAGTTTAGGCTTTATGACCTTAGTACAAAATGAGTGTAAGAAAAACAGGCTACAAGAACAGGACATAAAGGTAGGGAGTATCTGGA